>CM076583.1:980283219-980489420 GCA_034641835.2 Pinus albicaulis
TAATATTCCTAATTAGCAACAGCTAACTCGAATATTTGACTTTGCATAGTTTTTACGTATATGGTTTGTAGATAAATAAAAAGTGAGTAAAGAGAGCCTAACTCACTTTAGTAGAATAAGACATCCGCCTAGTAGCACAACGTTGTGACTCAAGGGGGGTCAAGGGGGGGCCACACACCGTGTAGAGGAGGGGGCCTACGTGCACTTTAGAAGCTTCTGCGCAGATAAGGATGAGGATGTGGAGGAGAGAGAAGTTGCGATGGGTTTTGGAGGGAAACCAATGCTATAAAAGATGGACGAGCCTCCTCATTTGGATCATTCTAGATTTGTTGATTTTGGAGTGATAATTTGGTCTTCTTTTGCACACTGGAGTGAGCCTGTCTATAGCACTGTTTAGTGCACTGAGTGTCTCCGTGCGGAGATCTCACCCTTAGCCCCGGGGGACTTCGAGTGCCTACTTGGGAAAGGTTTTTTTTTCAGTGTTTGTGATTTTTTTCATTGTTTGGGTTTGTTGCCGAGCTAGACCTTAGAGAGACTGCGCAGTCACTGGGAGAGAGGATGCAATCCCTTGTGGCGAAGTTTCAGATTGGGGTTTCTGTAGGTGATTTCACCGGGATTTAGAGCAGAGGGTCAGCCTTTGCCTATCGAAGGTTTTTGGGAGAGTTTTTGGCAGTATTTTAGTTGTTTCTATCCAGATACTGCACTGTCCCTTGGAGGCCAGCGTAATTCACTGGGTAGGTAGTTTCTGGTGTTTTCGGGGGTCGGCCATTCTTGGAAAGGTTTGTGGATCTTTTTTGGGTTGTTGAGGAGAGGAGGTTTGATGATTTTCATCTCATTCTAGCAAGGGGATCAGCCCCTAATCTTCAGTCGCTTCCAGAAGTAGTAGCTACAGGACATTTTTCTAGCAACTGGGATGTAGTTCTTAGAGTAGCCATTTCTTGTCTATTCTGAGAGTTTTTTCTCACTTGCCTTGCGCAAGACCACCTCTTGTACTTCATTTCATTTCTCAGATTAATAAAATGGCTCAACATTTTATTCATATGTTTTCTGGTTGAGTTTCTATAGTTGTTGTGGTTGACGTAGTTGTTGTAGTCTCTTTCTATTTCTATTATTTTGTTTGAGTGCTATATTTCTATACCACTTGGTGTGTTTTTCTCTCACTCTTAGACAGAGTCTAGAATGGGCCAGGTAGCCTCCAGATCTTGTACTCTTTTAGAGGCGACATATCCGGTAAATGCCCTCCTAGTCTATCTATGGTTGGAGTTTTCTTGTGTTTCAGAGATATCCCCGAAACGGGATATTAGAGTGGTATCAGAGCATAGTTCTGGCTCAGCTTGTGGACTATGCCATCAGGAAAGAGACATTACAAAGGCAAGAAGTATAGATACCATAAGCGTAGGTTGGAGACCACCTACGAAGAGGAATATTGTGCCTAGGTAAAAAACATAGATCAAAAGAGAGAGCATGAGAAGGATGTAGAGGAGGTAGAGCTTGTAGTAGATTTGAAGCAGAAAGCACCAATGGTGGATGACACAGAGGCCAAAGAGTTTGGAGAAACACTCCTCAAGTCGGTGCAGGATTTAGCTCGACAGATTGAGGTGATGGGCCAGAGGTTCACAGTTTTGGAGGCTAGGCAACATGACACTCCATGGGTTTTTGAGGTCGGAGAGGGATCAGGTGCATCCCACCATTTTCCAGAGCAGGGTACTGCTCAGCGTGATACTCCTAAACCGACAGCTTCTTGTGCACCTACCCACTCTACTATGCCCACTTTCTTGGGAGCTAATACAGGGGAAGAAGCCCAGTAGGAGGTAGAGCCCAGGCACTTAGATGAGTAATTTTCAGAGTATCAGTCCTACGAGCAGGAGTTCATGGATGCTTTCACATTCAGAGATTTTGTGCAGCTCCAGCGGGATAGTAGACCTTGCGACCATCATAGAGGGAATTTGCATTACCATGATGGATATTCCCACCATTCCTTTGGTATATTTCATTTGCCCACGTTTGATGGATCATCAAAAAGTTCGGAAAATTTTTGGGTGATGAAGCTAGAAATCTATTTCCAGCTTAACCAGATGTCAAAGACGGAGGCCATCAAGGTGGAAACATCACATTTGGATGGTGAGGCCCAGGATTGGTGGTTCCATGGGATGGTGACACTCGAGCATTCCACAATGACAACATATGTCGAGTTTACCAGGAGATTGATAGAGCGTTTTGACCAGAGGGATCTGGAACAACATTTTGTTGAGCTGACGAAGCTCAGAAAGACAGGGAGCCTAGAGACATACATTGGAGATTTCTTGAGGGTTTCAGTGATGGTGCCAGATCTATCTGCGACACGGATGATCTATGTGTTTGTAGAGAGATTGGCAGAGCCACTTCGAGGTCTAGTCAGATCCAATAGACCAGCTACACTCCAGGATGCTATCTGCAGGACTAGAGACTTGCAGGATGCATTGCCGAGGATGCAGACACCTTAACCCCAGAGATATGGTACCCAGCCCAAGGGGAAGGATGTGAAGGTTCCTCCTCCAAAGTGGAATCCAGGATGGGCACAGGTCGATGATGAGGCTAGGAGGGAGTTGAGGAAGAAGCGGCTATGCTTCACACATCAGGAGCCGTGGGCACTAGGGCATAGGTGTGCTACTGGCAAAGCACACTTCATTGAGTTCTTCTCTGATGACAATAGGGAAGAGGATGAGGAGGATGATGAGGAGGAAGGAGATAGTCAGATGACCTAGGATCAATTGCTGCCTCCACCTCCAGGGACAGTAGGTGCAACCTTTGCACCCACAGGAGGGGCCCTTGTATATTTGCGAGGAGTTCCTAAGTATTTGATGTTGCACGTACGTGGGACAGTACATGGCCATTGAGTTTCAGTCTTGGTTGACAATGGGGCAACCCATAATTTCATTGATGCGCAGATGGTCGAGCAGAGAGGTATACTGACCGAGAGTTTTGACAGGCTTTCAGTTTTGGTCCCAGGAGCCCAGACGATGCAGTGTGCCCAGTATGTTCCAGAGTTAGCAGTGACGATGGGTACTTGCACCGTGACCGATAAATTTTTCGTGGTCAACATACTAGATACCAATGTGGTACTGGGTGTTCAATGGCTGATTATGCTGGGGAAGGTCACCACGGATTGGGAGCCCTTAGAGATGGAGTGGGATGACAAGAAGACTGGAAAGCATGAGAAGATCCTTGGGATGCATACTTACCCACCTTAGACAGCGTCGACACACCGGATGGAGGTAGATTTCCAGAAGGGTAACATAGAGTGGGTGGTTGAGTTACGGGCATCCGAGGCAGAGACCAACGGTTGAGAAGTTCATCCAGACATACAGGCCATCCTTGACAGGCATGAGGTGGTATTTCGGGCTATACCACCAGGTCGGCCACCAGATAGAGGGTTTAAGCATACCATCGAGCTGGAGCAGGGTATCCAGGCGGTGATCACTACACCCTATAAGCATCCCAAAGCCTATCGGGATGAGATTGAGTGGGCCATTCATGAGTTGTTGGCTCTTGGACACATCAGACCGAGCACAAGCCCGTTTTCTTCTTCTGTAGTGCTGGTGAAGAAGAAGGACGGCACCTTGAGGATGTGCATTGACTACAGGGCCCTAAATAAGAAGACTCCGAAGAATAGGTACCCTATACCCAATATCGATGAGCTGATGGATGAGCTGAGAGGAGCTAAGTTATTCTCAAGGATTGATTTGAGATCAGGGTACCACCAGATTTGCGTGAGGGAATAGGACATTCCCAAGACCGCCTTTAGGTGCCATTATGGGCACTTTGAGTTTTTGGTTATGCCTTTTGGGTTGACCAATGCACCAACCACCTTTCAATCCTGCATGAGCCACATCTTCCGCAGTCATATGAGGAAGTTTGTATTGGTTTTCTTTGATGACATAATCATATACAACAGGACGTGGGAGGAGCATCTCCAACATATCGAGGCAGTACTACACATCTTGGAAGAGCAAAAGTTCTATGCTAAGCTCTTCAAGTGTGAGTTTTGGATGAAAAAGAAGTTGTATTTGGGTCACATCATTGGAGTGGATGGAGTGAGGGTCCACGAGGAGAATATTAGAACCATCAGAGATTGGCGGGAGCCGAAGAATGTGATAGAACTTCGAGGGTTCATTGGATATGTGCCTATTAAAAGAAGTTCATCAAAGGGTTCTCACATCTTGCTGCACCCCTTACAGATTTGACAAAGAAAGGGGCATTTAGTTGGATAGATACAGCGTAGCAAGCCTTTGATAGGGTCAAGGAGGTGATAAGTAGCTTCCCAGTGCTTGTGTTGCTGGATTTTACACAGCCATTTGTATTGGAGTGTGATGCGTTGGGAGAGGGGATCGACGTAGTATTGATGCAGGGGGGACACCCTATAGCTTTTGAGAGCCGGAAACTCCTTCCACATGAGAGGTTGTATCCTATTTACGACAAGGAGATTTTTGCCATCATGCATGCATTGGCCAAATTCCAGGAGTATCTGGTGGGAAACAGATTCAGGGTGAGGACTGACCATAACAGCCTCAGGTTCTTTTTGGGGCAGAAGTAGCTACAGGAGAGGCAGCAAAGGTGGGTCAGTAAGATCCAAGCGTATGAATTTGACATTGAGTATGTCAAGGGTAAGAATAATGTGGTAGCAGATGCTATTTCAAGTAGACTAGCCACGTTATCTCTTATGAGCTTGGATGCAAATTGGAGAGCTCAAATTTTAGTTGAGTACTCCAAGGACAGGTTTGCATGTGAGGTACTAGACGGGCAGGTGGCAGATGATCGGTATAGGGTGGTTGATGAGATTATCTATTACAGGGACATGATCTTCCTCACTGAGGGATCTCAGCTTAAGAAGAAGATACTCCGGGCATCACATGGTTCTCCATTGGCAGGCCATCAAGGGTTTACCAAAACCTACAGGGCCATTAGAGAGAGGTTCTCATAGAAGGGCCGCAAGGAGGATGTACTCCAGCACATCACGAAGTGCGATGTTTGTCAGAGGAACAAAGGTGAGATGAGCCATCCCACAAGGTTGTTGCAGCCTCTTCCCATTCTAGAGGGGAAATGGGAGAGAATATCGATGGATTTCATGACAGGATTTTCCATGGTGCAGGGAAAGGATTGTATATTTGTCGTTGTTGATCGATTGAAAAAGTATGCGCACTTCTTTTCCATATCTGCACATTACACAATAGCGCAGATGGCTGAGCTATTCTTCCAGGAGATTTTCAGGTTGTATGGTCTTCCCAAGACCATCATCAGTGACAGTGATAGCCGCTTCATGGGGGGATTTTGGCAGGAGCTTTTTCGGCTAGTGGGGACAGATTTGACACTGAGTACGAGTTACCACCCATAGACAGATGGACAGACAGAGATAGTTAACAAGTGGATGCAGGGCTACTTGCGTAACTATGTCAGTGGGAAGCAGCGAGCATGGTTGAGATGGTTGCATTTGGGGGAGTACTGCTACAACTCGACGCATGACATGTTTATTGGGATGTCACCATTTTACGCTTTGTATGGGTACCAACCTTTATCATTTTTTGATGTGATGTTCGGTGCGAGTAAGGCTCCTAGAGCCAAGATGTGGATCCAAGAGAGTCAGGATATCCTCCGAGCTCTCAAGGACAACATGGCTACAACTCAGAAGCATCAGAAGCTGTATGCCGAAAGAGGTTGGGTGGAGCGACAGTTTGAGGTAGGGGACTTGGTCTACCTACGCTTACAGCCATACCGATAGTCATCACTCAAGCAGAAGGGAGATGAGAAGCTCAAGATGCATTTCTAAGGGCCATACAGGGTGATACGCAGGATTGGGCAGGTTGCATACGAGTTGGAGCTGCCCCAAGGTAGCAAGATCCACAACATTTTCCATGTATCATGCCTCAAGAAGGCACTGGGACAATAGGTGAAAATGAAGAAAGAGCTACTACCTACAGATGATGAGGGGCACTTGGTGTTGTATCCGAAGGCCATTATTGATACCAGGGAGAGGCGGTTATGGAACAAGACGGTCCGGGAATTCTTGGTGAGGTGGAAGAATTTTCTGGATGAGGATGCCACTTGGTAGAACGAGAAAATTCTGTAGCGTCCATCACTTTAGTTGCTTGAGGGAAAGCAAAATTTTGCGGGGGGGGCGGGGGGGGGGACTGTAATATTCCTAATTAGCGACAGCTAATTGGAATATTCGACTTTGTATAGTTTTGCCGTATATGGTTTGTAGATAAATAAAAAGTGAGTAAAGAAAGCCTAACTCACTTTAGTAGAATAAGACATCTGCCTAGTAGCACAACGTTGTGACTCAAGGGGGGTCAAGGGGACGCCACACACCACGTAGAGGAGGGGGCCTACGTGCACTCTATAAGCTTCTGCACAGATACAGATGAGGATGTGGAGGAGAGACAAGTTGCAACGGGTTTTGGAGGGAAACAAATGCTATAAAAGATGGAGGAGCCTCCTCATCTGGATCATTCTGGATTTGTTGATTTTGGAGTGAGACTTTGGTCTTCTTTTGCACGCTGGCTGTTTAGCCTATTTGCAGCACTGCTTAGTGCACCGAGTGTCTCTGTGCGGAGATCTCACCCTTAGCCCCGGGGGACTTCGAGTGCCTGCTCGGGCAAGGTTTGTCTTTCAGATTTTGTAAGTTGTTTCATTATTTGGGTTTGTTGCGGAGCTGGAGCTTAGAGAGACTACGTAGTCACTGGGAGAGAGGACGCAGTCCCTTATGGCGGATCTTCGGATTGCGGTTTCTGTAGGTGATTTCACCAGGATTTCAAGCAGAGGGTCAGACTTTTCCTGTCAGAGGTTTTTGGCGGAGTTTCTGGTAGTTTTAGCTATTTCTATCCAACTACTTCGCTGTCCCTTGGAGGCCATCGTAAATCACTGGAGAGGCAGTTTCTGGTGTTTTCGGGGGTCGGCCATTCTTGGAATGGTTTGCGGAGCTTTTCTGGGTTGTTGAGGAGAGGAGGGTTGCTGATTTTCATCTCATTCTGGCAAGGGAATCAACCCCTAACCTTCAGTCACGTCCAGCAATAGGAGCTACACGGCATTTTACCAGCAGGTGGGACGCAGCTCAGGGAGCAGCCATTTCTTGTCTATTTTGAGAGTGTTTTATCACTTGCCTTGTGCAAGACGTCCTCTTGTACTTCATTGCATTTCTTAGATTAATAAAATGCCTCAGCATTTTCTGTATATGTTTTTTGGTTGAGTTGCCATAGTTGCCGTGGTTGTCGTAATTGTTGTATTATCTTTATATTTCTATTATTGTGTTTGAGCACTATATTTCTATACCACTTGGTTTGTTTTTCTCTCACTCTTAGACAGAGTCTGGAAAGGGCTAGGTAGCCTCCGGATCTGATACTCTTTTAGAGGCGACATATCCGGTAAATGCCCTCCCAGTCTCTCTCTGGTTGGAGTTTTCTTGTGTTTTAGAGATATCCCCGAAATGGGATATTACATTTTATAACCCAATACTGATATATATGCTTCAATATTCCCATGGAATCACTTCAAAATGATTTTTCAAACAAGAATTATGAAATTTGAAAAATAAAATACACACCTTTTTCTTTCTTTTAAGGAGCTTTATATTAAAATTGATGTATCTTTGACATTTTGGATCCTCAAGATTTTATCTTAGGTCCTTTATTATGCCTCTAAATATTATTTCCAATGCCATAGGTCTAACCGGATTTGGATTTTTCAAGGCAAATATATGCCTAATCTCCCGCAATGACCTAATTATGGACTGGTTCAGTAGAGAAAAGTTTTACGGCATTCCATGTGTCAGTGTTTCCTCCTTTGGCTGTGAAATTGATACACAGTAAACTAAATTCCATGTACTTTTGGACACTTCTGACAAAATTCCAATCTGATACTTAGAGAGAGAGTAATGTCAATTTTCCCAAGGTCGCCTCTTTTAGATTAAATTCGAGAGCCTGCAAAAACCGTAACTTCCATAGATCATATCTCCGAAAATATTTGGAACCAAGATCTGAAATTTCTACACTACATTCATGAGGATTACTTTGAAAAATGGGGTTTTTTTTAGCTGATGAACCTTCGTAGAAAAAAATTATAGCGAAAATTAGATGATGACTTGTTTGAAGTAGTGAAACCCTAGAATCCAAAGCTCTGATACCAAATTTTATGAAACCAACTCCAAAAATAGAAGAAAAGAGATATAAACGTCTTATAAATCAACCACTTCAAGGGGGAAACCTCCTTTAATTTACATAAATGAATAATTCTTGGATGGTACAAATGAAAAAACATCCTTTCCATATATAGGAATCCAATGGGTCACAATATAATCCTAGCCAACATAACAATAACAATTTTAGGGCACAACAATAACAATAGTGGGTTTCTATGGGGCATACTAATAACAATATGGGGACTACATGGGAAAAACAATAACAATAAGGGGGCTATACTGACAATAAAAATAAGGGGATACACTAGTATTTTAGGGACCTAACATTTTTCTTTATTCCATAGGAACCAAGACATAGTAGGAGAAATCAAATATTTTGAGATGCGTTGTAGAAGGAATGTGGAAATGACACATTCCGTAGAGTCTTGTTTTTGAGAGCATGGGATGGAAATATTTTTTTTATATGTACTACACATATAACTGCATCAAACCCAAGCATCAACTTTTCATTTTGTAAAAACATCATTGAACAAACTATATTTAGGAAACCCCATTCATTTTTTCAACTACACCATTACGTTGACGATTATATGGAAACATTGTTTGATGTTGAATACCATGTTGCAAAATATAGCTTTTAAACCCATTTGAAGCATATTATTTTCCATTCTCAATACGAATATAGCCAATATGGTATTATGCAATATTTTAATCCATGCATGAAAGTTTATGAATGTTTCAAAAGCTTTAAATTTATTCTACAAGAAATATGCCAAACATATTTTGTTGTATTCATGATAAATTCCATCATATATTTATTTCTGTTTTCATAAGGAATAGGCACAATGTCACACAAATAAGAATGAATTAGTTCAATATTTTTACATGCTATAAAATAGAATCAGGAAATGGTTGTTCGCTATGTTTTCCTGAGATACAACAAACACATTACTTTAGTTTCCTTGGAATTTATGGCAAACTAGTAACACCATCTCTCTTGAATAAACAAATACTCTCATAATTAAAATGTCCAAATCGTGCATGTCATAAAATAATGGATGGAAATGTACCTTCTTTATATTGATAATTGTATGCATTTTTTTTTGCATGAGCATACATTGCTTCCAACATCAAAAGTAATTCTTCCTCTTTTCACATCATGAAAAGTGTCTTATTTAATTCTTTTGTCACCTCAACTTTTCCATCAAACATGTGAATGGAATGTCCTTGCTAGCATATGTGAACTAGGAACAAAAATTTTCTCCACAAATTTGTGAGGTAATAACATCATGTAAAATAAAGCTAGGGATACCAATTAGTTTTATGATGATGGAGCCAAGTTCTGATCGCTTGAGCTTTGACTTGTCTGCAAAGTAGAGTGCTCCATCTACATTGTCACAAAAATTTTCAAAAAAATAATTTTAAAAGGCCTTGTGGAAGGTTGCACCTATATTAATCAATTGTGCATATTTCCACAAAGTAAATAAAGTCTGAAAGAAATATTAAGTTACTCCAATATTGCAATGTGCCATAATATATTCAACAAATTTAGGTGATTTACCTCTTCCTAGATTTGGTGTTTTACCTTTCTCTTCATTTAATTCTTGTTGGAATTTTTCCCAAGATATTTTTCATGGGGATCCATAATACATTGGAGATTATACATTCCTCTTTGATGATGTTTCCCCCCCAACCTCACTTATTTTTATTTCCATATCTCTCTTTTTGCAAGGCAGACAAATACTTCAGAAGACTAATCAATTTTCTTCATTTTCCTAAATTATTTCGCCCTTTCTACAAAATACTCCACAAGGGTTTCAAAAGTAATATTCATAAGTTTGGAACTAGCTTGTAGGGATTCAAGATAGTGGAAACTGTGGGATAGAGAGCCTTGATGAAATTTGTGAGAGTAATTTCCAATTTAACTTTGGTGTCTTCTACATCATGCATGATAGTTCTAATTTTAGTGCCTCTAGTTAGTGGATCATCATCCTTGAACTCCAGGTTGAATAATTTATCATAAATTGAACCACCTCAAGATTTAAGTGTGAGACATATAAATCTTTCAACATATTTAATGCATCAAAAAAATTATTAATTATTGGAAATATGTAATCACTCACCTCTTCATTTGTATATGTAACAATCAAGACATATGATTTGTAATTATTGTTCTTCCATATGGTCGGATATTTATCTGATCTGGGATTGGTAGGTGGATTTTCGTCTTCTCCTTCATAGTAACCTTTCCACGGGCCATTGAAAATGAGGGCATGACTAATATTTTTATGCGATTCATGGTAGTTCTCCTTACTAGTGAGAACTACTGCAATTATGGAGATTAGGGATTTGATAGTGTAATATTCCTAATTAGCGACAGCTAATTGGAATATTCGACTTTGTATAGTTTTTTCATTTATGGTTTGTAAATAAATAAAAAGTGAGGAAAGAGGGTCTATCTCACTTAGTAGAATAAGACATCTGCCTAGTAGCACAACGTTGTGACTCAAGGGAGTTCAAGGGGGGGCACACACCACGTAGAGGAGGGAGCCTACGTGCACTATAGAAGCTTCTACATAGATAAGGATGAGGATGTGGAGGAGAGAGAGACTACGATGGGTTTTGGAGGGAAACCCATGCTATAAAAGATGGAGGAGACTCCTCATTTGGATCATTATGGATTTGTTGATTTTAGAGTGAGACTTTGGTCTTCTTTAGCATGTTGGATGTTTAGGCTGTCTGCAGAACTCTTTAGTGCATCGAGTGTCTCTCTGTGGAGATCTCACCCTTAGCCTTGGGGGACTTTGAGTGCCTGCTCGGGAAAGGTTTGTTTCCTTGCATTTTGTGAGTCATTTCATGGTTTGGTTTTTTTGTGGAGCTAGAGCTGATAGAGACTACGCAGTCACTAGGGGAGAGGACGTAGTCCCTTGTGGAGGAGCTCTGGATTGGTGTTTCTACAGACGGTTTCACCGGGATTTCGAGCAGAGGGTCAGCCTTTGCCCGTTGGAGGTTTTTGGCGGAGTTTGTGGTAGTATTTTAGCTGTTTCTATCCAACCATTGCGCTATACCTTGGAGGCCAACGTAATTCACTGGGGAGTCAGTTTCTGGTGTTTTCGGGGGTTGGCCATTCTTGGAGTGGCTTGTGGATCTTGTCAGAGTTGTTGAGGAGAGGATTTTTGCTGATTTTCATCTCATTATGGCAAGGGGATCAACCCCTATTCTTCTGTCCATTCCAGCAGTTGCAGCTACATAGCAGTTTCCAACAGCTAGGACAAAGTTGCTAGAGTAGCCATTTCTGGTATTCTCTGAGAATGTTTTCTCACTTCCCTTGTGCAATATTAGCCTATTTTACTCCATTACATTTATTAGATTAATAAAAGGGCTTAGCATTTCTTCTATATGTTTTCTAGATGAGTTGCCATAGTTTCTGTTGTTGCCGTGGTTGTCGTATACTCTTTATATTGTATGTCTATTTTTTTTTTGAGCATTCTATTTCTATAACACTTGTGTGTGTTATCTTCCACTCTTAGACAGAGTCTGGAAAGGGCTAGGTAGCCTCCGGATCTTGTCCTCTTTAGAGGCGAAAAATCTGGTAAATGCCCTCCGAGTCTATCTCTGGTTGGAGTTTTCTTGTGTTTTGGAGATATCCCTAAAATGGGATATTATAGTGGTATCAGAGCATAGTTCTAGCTCATCCTATGGTCTATGACATCAGGAAAGAGACTGTACAAAGGTAGGAAGTATAGAGATCGTGAGCATAGGTTGGAGGCCACCTACGAAGAGGAAGACTGTGCCCAGGTAGAAAATGCAGATTAGGAGAGAGAGCCTATGAGGGACGCAGAGGAGGTAGAGCTTGCAGTAGATTTGAGGTAGGAAGCACCGATGGCATATGACACAGAGGCCAAATAGTTTGGAGAGGCACTCCTCAAGTCAGTGCAGGATCTATCCCGATAGATTGAGGTGATGGGCCAGAGGTTCACAGCTGTAGAGGCTAGGCAGCGTGAGAGTCCATGAGTTTTCGAGGTCGGAGAGGGATCAGGTGCATCCCACCATTTGCCGGAGCAGGGTGTTGCTCAGCGTGATACTTCTCATCTAATGGCTTCTAATGCACCTACCCACTCTATTGTGCCCACTTTCTTGGGATTTGATACAACGACAGAAGCCCAGCAGAAGGCAGAGCCCGAGAACTTGGATGATTACTTTGCAGAGTATCAGTCCTACGGGTAGGAGTTCAGGGATGCTCTCACATTTAGAGATTTTTTGCAGCTCCAGCGGGATAATAGACCCCACAACCATCATAGAGGGCATCGGTATTACCATGATGGAGATTCCCACTGTGCCTCTAGTAGATTTCATTTTCCTACATTTGATGGATCATCAAAAATTTCAACAAAGTCTTGGGTGGATAAGTTGGATAACTATTTCCAACTTAACCAAATGTCAGATATGGAGGCCATCAAGGTGGCAACATTACATTTGGATGGTGAGGCCCAGGACTGGTGGTTGCATGGGATGGTGACACTCGGGCATTCCACAGTGATGACATATGTCGAGTTTACTAGGAGATTGATAGAGCATTTTGACCGGAGGGATCCGAAACAACATTTTGTTGAGCTGAAAAAGCTCAAACAGATAGGGAGCCCCGAGACATACAATGAAAATTTCTTGAGGGTTTTGGTGATGGTGCCAGATCTATCCGCGACACGGATGATCTATATGTTTGTGGGGGGATTAGCAGAGCCACTTCGAGGTCTAGTCAAATCGACTAGACTAGCTACACTCCAATATGCTATCAAGAAGACCATGGATTTGCAGGATGCATTGCCTAGGATGCGGACATATTACCCACAGAGGCAGGGCTTCCAGCCCAAGGGGAAAGATGTGAGGGTTCCTCCTCCAAAGGGGAATATAGGATGGGCACAGGTAGATGATGAGGCCAGGAGGGAGTTGAGTAAGAAGTGGCTATGCTTCACATGTCAGGAGCTGTGGGCACTAGGGCATAGGTGTGCTGCTAGCAAAGCACACTTCATTGAGGTCTTCTCCGATGATAGCGGGGAAGAGGAGAGGAGGATGATGAGGAGGCAGGAGATAGTCAGATGACCCAAGATTAGTTGCCACCTCCACCTCCACAAGGTGCAGCCTTTGCAACCACAAGAGGGGCCCTTACAGATTTGCAAGGAGTTCCTAAGTACTTGATCTTGCGCGTACGTGGGACAATACGTGGCTAGCGAGTATCAGTCTTGGTTGATAGTGGGGCAACCCACAATTTCATTGATGCACAGATGGTCGAGTGGAGAGGTATACCGACCGAGAGTTTTGACGGGTTTTTAGTCTTGGTCTCAGGAGCCCAGACAATGCAGTGTGCCCAATATGTTATAGAGTTAGCAGTGACAATGGGTACTTACACCGTGACTGATCACTTTTTCATGGTCAACATACTAGATACCAATGTGGTACTGGGTGTTCAGTGGCTAATTACGCTGGGGAAGGTCACCATGGATTGGGAGGCCCTAGAGATGGAGTGGGATGAGAAGAAGACCAGGAAGCATGAGAAGATCCGCAGGATGCATAATTACCCACCTCAAACAGTTTCGGCACACTGGATGGAGGCAGACTTCTGAAAGGGAAACATAGAGTGGGCGGTTGAGGTGTGGACATTAGATGCAGAGACCACCGGTCGAATAGTTCATCCAGAGATACAGGCTATCCTTAATATACATGAGATAGTGTTTTGGGATATACCACCAGGTCGACCACCAGGTAGAGGGTTTGATCATACCATCGAGCTGGAGCAGGGTATCCAGGCGGTGATCACTACACCCTATAGGCATCCCAAAGCCTATCGGGATGAGATAGAGCAGGCCATCAAGAAGTTTTTGGCTGTTGGACATAGTAGACTGATCACGAGTCTGTTTGCTTCTTCTGTAGTGCTGGTGAAGAAGAAGGACGACACTTTGAGGATGTGCATTGACTACAGGGCCCTGAACAAGAAGACTCTGAAGAATAGGTACCCTATACCCAAGATCGATGAGTTGATGGATGAGTTGAGAGGAGCTAAGTTCTTCTCAAATATTGATTTGAGATCAGGGTACCATTAGATTCGCATGATGGAACATGATATTCCCAAGACCACTTTCAGGTGTCATTATGGGCACTTTGAGTTTCTGGTTGTTCCTTTTGGGCTGACCAATGCGCCAGCTACTTTTCAGTCCTATATGAACCATTTATTCCGCAGTCATCTGATGAAGTTTGTATTGGTTTTCTTTGACGACATACTCATATATAGAAGGACGTGGGAGGAGCATCTCCACCATACAGAGACAGTGCTACGCATCTTGGAAGAGCAACAGTTCTATGCTAAGCTATCCAACTGTGAGTTTGGGATGACAGAGATGCTGTATTTGGGTCACATCATTGGAGTGGACAGAGTGAGGGTCCACGAGGAGAAGATTAGAGCCATCAGAGATTGGCTGGAGCCGAAGAATGTGACAGAACTTTGAGGGTTCATTGGGATATGTTCCAATTACAAGAAGTTCGTCAAAGGGTTTTCACAGCTTGCTACACCCCTTATGGATTTGACGAAGAAAGGGGAATTTTGTTGGACAGATACAACACAGCAAGCCTTTGATAGGGTTAAGGAGGTGATGAGTAGCTTCCTAGTGCTTTTGTTGCCAGATTTCATGGAGCCATTCATCTTGGAGTGTAATGCGTTGGGAGAGGGGATTAGTGCAGTATTGATGCAGGGGGGACACCCTGTTGCTTTTGAGAGCCAGAAGCTCCTTTCACATGAGAGGTTATATCCCATATATGACAAGGAGATGTTGGCCATCATGCATGCATTGGCCAAATTCCAGCAGTATCTAGTAGGGAATATATTTAGGGTGAGGACTGACCACAACAACCTCAGGTTATTTTTGGTGCAGAAGCAGCTACAGGAGAGGCAGCAGAAGTGGATCAGTAAGATCCAAGAAAATTACTTCGACATTGAGTATGTCAAGGGTAAGAATAATGTGGTAGCAGATGCCCTTTCATGTAGACCAGCCACATTATCTCTGATGAGCTTGGATGCATATTGGAGGGCTCGGCTCTTATTTGAGTACTCCAAGGACATATTTGCATGTGAGGTGCTGGATGGATAGGTGGCAGATGATCGGTATAGGGTGGTCGATGAGATCATCTATTACGGGGACATGATCTTCTTGACTGAGGGATATCAGCTTAAGAAGAAGATACTCCAGGCATCACATGATTCTCCATTGGCAGGCCACCAGGGGTTTACTAAAACCTATAGGGCCATTAGAGAGAGGTTCTCATGGAAGGGCCTCAAGGAGGACGTACTCTGGCACATCACAGAGTGTGATGTTTGTCAGAGGAACAAGGGGGAGATGAGCCATCTCACAGGATTGTTGTAGCCACTTCCCATTCCAGAGGGGAAATGGGAAAGCATATCGATGGAATTCATCACAGGGTTTCCCATGGTGCAGCGCAAGGATTGTATCTTTGTCGTCGTTGATCGAATGAGAAAGTATGCGCACTTTTTCACCATATCCATGCACTACACAGCAGCACAGGTGGCCGAGTTTTTCTTCCGGGAGGTTTTCAGGTTGCATAGTCTTCCTAAGACCATCATCAGTGACAGGGACAACTGCTTCATGGGCAGATTTTGGTAGGAGCTTGTCTGGTTAGTAGGGACGGAGTTGACACCGAGTACTAGTTACCACCCACAGACGGATGGACAAACGGAGATAGTTAACAAGTGGTTGGAGGACTACTTGCGTAACTATGTCAGTGGGCAGCAATGAGCATGGTTGAGATGGTTGCATTTGGGGGAGTACTGCAACAACTTGACACATCAGATGTCTATTGGTACATCACCATTTTATGCTTTGTATGTGTAACATCCTTTATCATTTGTTGATGTGATGTTCGGTACGAGTGAGGCTCCTAGAGCCAAGATGTGGATCTAAGAGAGTCAGGATATTCTCCGAGCTCTCAAGGACAACATGGCTACATCACAAAACCAGCAGAAGTTGTATGCCGATAGAGGTCGGGTGGAGCGACAGTTTGAGGTAGGGGACTTGGTCTACCTACGCTTACAGCCATACCGACAGTCATCGCTGAAGAAAAAGGGAGCTGAGAAGCTCAAGCTACATTTCTATGGGCCATACAGGGTGATATGCAGGATTGTGCAGGTTGCATATGAGTTGGATCTGCCCCAAGGCAGCAAGATCCACAACATTTTCCATGTATCATGCCTGAAGAAGGCGCTGGGACAGCAGGTGATAGTGACAGAGGAGCTACCACTGACAGATGATGAGGGGCACTTGGTGTTGCAGACGAAGGCCATTATTGATACCAGAGAGAGGTGGTTACAGAGTAGGATAGTCCGGGAATTCTTGGTGCGGTGGAAGAATTTGCCAGATGAGGATGCCACTTGGGAGAGCGAAAATATTCTACAGCATCCATCACTTCAGTTGCTTGAGGGAAAGCAAAATTTTGTCAGGGGGGACTCTAATATTCCTAATTAGCGACATCTAATTGGAATATTTGAATTTGTATAGTTTTTCCATTTATGGTTTGTAAATAAATAAAACGTGAGGAAAGAGGGTCTAGCTCACTTAGTAGAATAAGACATCCGCCTAGTAACACAACGTTGTGACTCAAGGGGGGTCAAGGAGGGCCAGACACCACGTAGAGGAGGGAGCCTACGTGCACTCTACAATTTTTTGTGTAGATAAGGATGAGGATGTGGAGGAGAGAGAGAATACGACGGGTTTTGGAGGGAAACCCATGCTATAAAAGATGGAGGAGCCTCCTCATTTGGATCATTCTGAATTTCTTGATTTTAGAGTGAGACTTTGGTCTTCTTTAGCATGCTAGCTATTTAGCCTATCTGCAGCACTGTTTAGTGCACTGAGTGTCTCCGTGCGGAGATCTCACCCTTAGCCCTGGGGGACTTCAAGTGCCTGCTCGGGAAAGGTTTGTTTCCTTGCATTTTGTGAGTCTTTTCATGGTTTTGGTTTGTTGCAGAGCTAGAGCTAATAGAGACTACGTAGTCACTGGGGGAGATGATGCAGTCCCTTGTGGAGGAGCTCCGGATTGGTGTTTCTATAGACGATTTCGCCGGGATTTCGAGCAGAGGGTCAGCCTTTACCTGTCGGAGGTTTTTGGCGTAGTTTGTGGTAGTATTTTAGCTATTTCTATCCAACCACTGCGTTGTACCTTGGAGGCCAGCATAATTCACTAGGGAGGCAGTTTCTGGTGTTTTCAGGCGTTGGCCATTCTTGGAGTGGTTTGTGGATCTTGTCGGAGTTGTTGAGGAGAGGAGGTTTGCTGATTTTCATCTCATTCCGGCAAGGGGATCAGACCCTATTCTTATGTCCATTACAGCAGTTGCTGCTATACAGCAGTTTCCAACGGCTAGGACACAGTTCCTATAGTAGCCATTTCCAGTATTTTCTGAGAGTTTTTTCTCACTTGCCTTGGCAAGATTAGCCTATTTTACTCCATTACATTTCTCAGATTAATAAAATGGCTCATCATTTCTTCTATATTTTTTCTGTATGAGTTGTCGTTGTTGCCGTTGTTGCCGTGGTTGCCGTATACTCTTTCTATTGTATGTCTATTATTGTTTTTGAGCATTCTAGTTCTATAGCACTTGTGTGTGTTATATTCCACTCTTAGACAGAGTCTGGAAAGGGTCAGTTAGCCTCCGGATTTTGTCCTCTTTATAGGCGACATATCTGGTAAATGCCTTCCCAGTCTATCTCTGGTTGGAGTTTGCTTGTGTTTTGGAGATATCCCTAAAACAGGATATTACAGATAGCCAATTACAACTCTCTCTTAATATTTTACATAGAATAAGTGGAGACTTAACTGAAACGTACACTAAAAAATATATCCACCAACCATTAAAAAACATTGCATAAATGGATGAATGGGTGGATCAATGACATTACAGTAAAACTTAGTGAACAACTTTATATAACACTCCACACACTAAATAGAGATATAATACACAACCAAACTTAATTGCACTTGTGGGTATGGATAGGATTTGTTGCAACATTCACGTAATGCATGTTCATTCGACTCTTGTTGTACCTAAGAATGAATCTCACTAATTAATGTGATTCAGTTGGTAGAAGCTATCCATTTGTTGTTCATTTGAAAACTTAAATTGAAGGTTATGTACAAATTTTCATATTTCATTATCCATTAAATACTGATAATATATTTTGATAAAACAAATCCATAGATTTCCAACTCGAATTTTGTAGTACAGGAAGCTTGTGGAATTTTGTAGTATAACTTTTTGTTTTATAATTATATGGAATTATATCCAATGAGTAGAAATAAAGGCTAATTGATTCCATCACTCCTAATATTTGGATCTTATGGAATGGAAATGGCACAATTTCAAACATAAAAAAAAATTATTATGCATATGTTCATTCTCTTACTATTACCATTTCCCTCTCTACAATGTAGCATGGGTTTTCATCTATCCTTAAAATTTCTTCTTTCTTTTAATGTTTGTTTTGTCATGTAAGACACCAATACACATATACCATGGAAATGTGATTTTCCTTTTGTGTTTTACAAGGGAGGATCTCTAGGCTTCACGATTAACCAAAATGCACAACATGAAAGATGCAGGTGCATTGCCTCTTCATAATGGGAATACATAGCTTTGAAAAAGTGAAAAAGTGAATGTATGTGATAAAATGGCTAACAAAATAGAATTTACAGAGTAAGAGATGAAGGAAAAAGTATTTTCTCATTGAAAATATCTAATGGGAAAATTTTTAGGGAATGACAACATAGATAAATTCCTACATTGACCTTGATAATCCCTAGTGACCGTAGTGAGAGGTACAGCCTAAATTGACGGCATGTGGTCATTTCCTCTGATACAATGTTAGGCAAGGATTATAACTCCCAAAATTGGTTGCATCTCTTTAAGAAGAAGGTAGTTAAAAACAAAGAGGATGATAAACCTTAGGATTCTCATTCGTACGTCTTTTCCTATTCTAGTTACATATTTAGATATTTACAATTTTTTACCAATCATGAAGGATTAGGTGCCACCACCTCTAGACATAATTCCTTATAATCTTAATCCAAAAGTCCATGCTATTATTGCACTCCATCTAGAATTAATTAAAAAGAGAAAAAAAGTGGTTACCTCTAAACTAAATCATGATGGTGCCATTTGCGATAATGATCATGATATAATAAATGGATTTATTTTGTATAACTATACCTTCAAAACTTTTAATGAAAATATTCGTGTTACACAAAGTATATGTATTCTCTTGTATACAAAGAAACAACTATTATGTGGGGAAATATTTCATGAACCAAAAATTTATAGTGTACCAATTTCTTTATCAAAATTTAAGACCCTTTTCTTCCCAAAAAACAAAGGGTTTTAATAACCAATATCAACTCCATCCTCTAAAGTATTCAAAAATCACATACTAATACCAAAACCAAGTCCCCGATTCATTAATACATTTTAAATAATGATTTGTCATTCCAAATTATTGGTATGCAACCTAATTATACCATTTAAATAAAACCCTAGTTTCATGTTCCTCCACTTAAGATAAAGGGAATATTTCTAACTCTAACCCTATTTTTCCAAAACTTATTCTCCCAATGTCTGTTATGTATTTAATCCTCCACAAAATTAGCAAGACTCATTGCAATATCAACTTCTATTATTCTCACCACATAATAGACACTCAACTAAGGTCATTGACATATAAAACTTATATCAAACCACAATTTCTTATCATAATTTAATTCATTTGAAACCTTAGTTGTCTTACATCCTTACCACTCCATCCAATTTGATAAAATTTAAATAGTATTGAAAGCACCAAGTTACTAGTATGCAAAGGCATTAACAAACTAATATGTAGATAATTATTGAATAGGACACTCATATTATAAACACCTCAATAATTGATGAAATTTATATCTCTTTTTGGTTACATAATATTTCCTAAAATTAGAAATCACTGATAGAAGCACAAGAAATTTTAAGTAATTATAGTTTCACGAAAATATAACAAGAAATTAAAATATCCTTCTACACAATAGAAAATTAAAACCAAACAACTCCGAACATCATATTTTAATTATCGTTATACTTTTGTTTATATTATTTGAAAAATTCATTTCTTTTATATAATAATAATGATAGAATTCATCAAATTAAAATTAATACACTGTATTTATATTTCAAGTAATATTTCCTATCAAACAATCGAGAATGACTATTTGAAATTAAAATGAATGTTATTAAGAATAACTATTTGAAAGTCAAATTCATTTCCTGATTTTTTTCATAATGAAATTATAACATTTTTATATAACTTATTTATTCCAATGTCGTAGTACTTCTTACCTTAAGACTTATCTTTACGATTTGTTTCCACTTTGCTTCTAAAAACACAAGTATTTACACTACTTATATATATTAAACATACAAGCAAAGGATTGGTATTATTTTAAAATATCTTAAATATATTTATCTATTAACCACGTGAATAGAGAGTTGGTTTTATTTTAATGTGACTTTTCTCCAATAATATTAGTTTCTTACACCAATATATATTTACCATGTGCATAGAGAATTAGTATTATTTTAATGTCACTTTTTTCCAACTATATGAGTTTTTTACACCAATATCCAATATGTATTTATATTATTTGTTTTTTTTAACCTATTTTTTCAATTTATTTATATAATTAATTATAATCATAAAAAACAAATTTTTACTCGAAAAATTTATAAAAAAATACTAATATAATATTAAAATTCCCTTTCAGTTTTTTATGGTATCGATTGAACAACCATCGACTTTTTCTAACAAAATAACTAACTATCCCTCAACCATGGAGGCCACCACAAACACCATTCATATTTGGCATAAAAAATCACTATTATGTACTCAAGAACAACCTTTATATTTCACTTACAAAAATTAATGCTAGCATAACAAGCCAAAATAGTTTTTTTTAATGTTTATTTATAAATTATAATAAACCAAAACATAAATTTTATGACGTCACGAAATCTTTGGTATGTTTTACCAATATTATTAGTATCTTTATATTCATATATATATTATAGAAGAATGTAGGTTCAATATTTTTTCTGTAAATGATTTAATATTTTAGATATATGTTCTTCAGATTAATCATATCATTAAGATTTGATTTATTTCTTGAACCATTTAATATCATAAATTCTCACGATAAAGTGAAAAAATTAATCTAATTTCATAAATGTTACTAAAATAAATATTCATGTTGTATTTCTATTTCAAATAGTTTCTTTACATATGCTTGTAAAACATTCTCCTTGAGTATTTTCACATGTTCATATAAAAAATAGTAAATACTCATGTTTATATTATAAATTCCTTAATTAACAAACTTAAATGCTTTTTTATTACTTATTTATCTATATTTGAAGTAGATGTCTTACATATGCATGTGATAGATTCACTTAACCTGTTTTTACATGTTTTTGTCTAACATGTTAAACATTTAGATTTGTATTATAAATTTCACCTTTGGAAAAATTGGATACATCTTGTTAGTTATATGATTTTCATATGGAAGACTTTGACACTTTCACTTCAAAACCATTTTTAATGTATTCTCAATACCGAGATCATTTTTCCATGAAACATCTCCATCATATTTCATATTTCAAAACTCCTATATTGACAATCTTAGACACATCTTTGTTAATTTTATGATTTTCATATCCAACAACTTCAAACTTTCACTTCGTAATGATTTACACTAGATTGAATATCTTAGCTATTTTTCCATAAAGTGTGTCCATGCTATTGCATATTTAAAAAAAAAACAACTATTTTTTACCAAATATCTTTTTTATACTTCACGAGTTTACCAATTTTTCCTTTTTAAAAAAATTTCAGTGCATTTCATCATAGCAATATTTTACTATTTATAATGTATTAACATTGACTCATTTTATTCCTAATACCATTTAATATTATTTATGCATCATCATAAGTTATTTTTACTTCAATAAAATACATATGCATCGTCATAAGTTATTGTTCCTTCAATAAAATACATTCATATATTTTAAAAACAACCCACCTTTTCTCTAATGAACAAGTAATTTTTCTATCATAACTTCCCTCTTTCCTAATTCATTTTAGTAACTTGTCAACGATATGCATTATATTGCATTACTCAATTCATTACTCTCATCATTTCGAAAAGTTACTTAATTATTATTTTATTCAAAAATTATATATTTGTAAATTCTTAGTTATAGTGCTTAGTCCAATTTAAAAAATGTTTGTGTAAATCTTTAATTTTATTATATTGATAAACATATTTATTTCACTATTCCTTCATTTACTATCATTGTATATTTTTAGCGTGATTCACACCCCTTAACTTCACCCCATCACTCCTTTTCTTAATCCTAATGGCTATACATAGATTATACTTTAGTCATGGAGGTGGTATCAGGGGTAGAGCTAGCTCTTCTAAGAGGCCACACACCCCTCCACATTTAAACTTGTAAACTTGCATCCAGGCCACCATACTAAGAGCCATGGGTCACTATGCAAACATAATTCCTAAAGTAGTAAGGTGCACCATTATAAGAGTGAAGGAAGAGTTTAAAAAATAATGCAAGTTTGTTTCTAATCATCCTATTGAAAGGGATAATAGCTAACAGATTCTTGAAATTGGCACCTCTGCCTGGTATCAACAAATATTTTATATGTAAGTTGTAAATTTATACCTTCACATCCAAATTCTTATTAGTATAGCTTTCATTAGACGATCTCACATAGAATAAGAGACCCTAATTAACATGGTAGAAATAGTAGACAAAATTGATAGGATAGGGAGTAAAGTCTCAGTCCTAGCTAAAAATAAAGTAGAAATCACCTTGACTCACTCTTATAAAGATAGTTACTCATCTCCACTAGTATAGGTGGACTCTACTACAATCTGAAATGATCAATCATGCCAAATTTCTAGCTTATACTTTAGTTTATAACTTAAATATTTCCAATGTTTTGATTATGTAGGTCAATCATTGATCATGTGAATTGATTAATTATGTTTCAAGTTGAAGTGATTGATTGGTTGATTAAACAATTACAAATGTGAAATTTTTGAATATCTACGATTAGTCTCATTTCCTAAGTGGCATATGAGAAGAAAAAGAAAAAAACATTCATGTATGTTTTTTTTCTTCTGAAAATTAATACATGATCCATAACCTTAAAAGGAAAAATATATGTAATGATGTATTAAACCTAGTGAGATGTGGAAATATGATCATTCTATAGCAATGATTAGATCATGTTGAGAGACTATGGAAAATTACAAATTAAATGTTTCAAGATGCATTGCAAAATTTAGTACCAATTATGATCAATGTTGTGAATGATGATAGAAAAACACCTTGTCCTACATTAAATAATTGTAGAACATGAGTAAAAGCATATTTGAAATTAATATGTTTGAATTCGCACTTAGGTAAAAAAACTAATTAAAATAAAATCAAGTCATAAAATCATATAATCATTGCTTATAAATAAATTAATAAAATTTAAAATTTAAATTAATTAATTATTTTTTTCAAAATTATTATTATGCAATCATTTTCCTGCTGTATTAGTTGAAATACATCTCGAATAGTAAAAATCATTTTGTTTGAATATCTTCAAATTTATTTATTCAAACTTACTTTCTCAATATTCAGAATTAAAAATCTTTAATTTTAAACCATAAAAATATTTATTCCACTAAATTATATTTAAAAACATGTATTAATATATATTTAATTGTTTTTTAAATAAAATATATTACATTTTCTTTAAAAATTTCATGTTCAAAATTTTGAAAGTTTCAAAAATAAATTATAAAATAACAAAATAACACGATCAAGATGATCCCAGTCATAATTACATCAATATTCACTCATTTATTTATCAAATTTCCATGAGTTCAAAATTATGTCCTTCCCCCTGCGAAAAGGTAAATAGTTAATTAAATGGTATTTTGGGATTTGATTAACGGTTTTATGTAACTTTATCAACTAACATGGTGATAATATTTATCGAATTTAAATTTCTCTGTCTGTTATTAATGATTAGGATCCCATAATAAAAATAAAAAAAATAAAAAAATTTGAAAGGACTTATTTTAGAAATTTTATAATATATTTTTATTATTATTATTTAAATTAAAATATATATTTTTTAATTTTAAAATTAAATTATATTTACATTAATTAGTATATTTAATTTTGAATAATTATTAGTATAATTAAATAAATTAAATGAATAATAAATGTGAGTAAGCATCTATATATGATAGGCATAATTTTATGATAAGTATCAAACAACTTATTTTTATGACATATTTAGGATTGTCACGATTTAAAAAAAAGATAAAAATTATGACAATTTCACATTCTAAAGATTAAAAAATAAGATTAAATTAATTAAATTATAAATTTATCTGAAATTATTATTATTACTTATTATAAAAATAATTAATTATGCCTTTGCCTATTTTGGAGTAAGATTTTCAGAGTTTTAATTTAATTATTAATAATTATTAGGTGGATGATTTAGATTTAACTTTTATATAATATTTTATAATATTCTTAGAAGTACTAGCCAATGAAAGGTTGAGATTTATTTCAAAATTAGTTATGTCTTTTATTAACTTTTAATTATATTGATTAATTAAATAAATAAAACTAATATGAATTAGTATTCTTGAATGTGTTTTTTTGGGCATATGGGATCCATAAGGACTGATTTTTTTTTAATCTTAGCAACATGATATGTATGATAAAATAAGTTTTTCATGCTTATGATAGGTTCATGTCTCTTGGTGTTTAGCCTTTAACTTATATTGTTGTGATAGTATATGAGTTAAACATATATGATTTGTAAAAATATATTTAGCCATGGATATTTAAGGTCATTTTACTATGAAGATTCTTGACTTGAAAATATGTTTTGTTTAAGTATCATGGTTTATAATTCCCACGTGACCAAAAACTATAACTTGTAGTCTAAAATACTTATTCATAAAAAACAATTTCGTTAAAAAAATAAAAACACAAATATTTATAAATTAAAAATCTACATGATAAAATGAAAATAAATCAATATAATTAAATGTGTTGATAAATGCTTTATTTATATCTATAACTTATATTAATAATAAAATAATAATAAAAATAATTTAAAATAAAATTATAATTTAAATAACCTTTATGATTTTCTATAATTTTAACCATATAAATATATTATAAATTAAATAATATTATATGTCAATAGATATTTATAAATGATTTATTTTATATAACTATAATAATTATAATATTATCATAAACAAGTTTACACATCTAAACTTTTGATTTATGCTCATTTCGATTTTAGGATGATTTATTTTAGTAACCTACACCAGCTTTTGGTCAGTAATTCTAGCTTTCAATAAACGTTGTCCGCCTCCATATAAGGCAACAATAGCTGACATTTCCAATCCAGTTTAATTGCCGACAACAATACAGGCGTGTCTCTTCTATCCTTTCGCACTGAACATAAAAAGAATCTGTTGTCAGCGTTTAATCTGTGTCGATAACAAAAACGCATCTCATCTAGATACAGAGAAATTCATACCTTCGTTCCAATGGTATTCGAACATTTGTTTCATAGAAATTTATTTTAACACTCACAAGGATCTACATTGCCTCTAATATTATTGTGAAATAGATACCTTCTACATGACTGGTGACTGAATATGAATGAGATTTATTGAAAAATGGACTTGAAATTTTACTTCCCATGCATTTCTATATGTATTTCCTATCTTTATAGAAATGGACTTGAACTGACTGAATATTTATTCTATGGACTTGAACTTTTACTTCCCATGCATTTCTATATGTATTTCCTATCTTTACTTGCGAAACCTAGTCTGGAGATATTCAATCCAGAAAAAGGGAAAAAGAGATAGAGTTCCAGTAGATTTATTGGTAAGGGAAGAATTTAAGATAAAGCTAAAACAGTTGTTAGGTGATTAACGCGAGTAAAGATATCTGGATAAAAGGTGAAATTAGCACAATCATAATCACAATCATGGTTGATATATTTTGTAGGTCAGCTAAATATATTGGCAAAAAAAAATTCGCAACTCTGAAACTAAATTTCCAGAAAATATCTGATATGGAAAAATTAAATTTTTGTTTCACCATTTTTTTTTTTCATTGTTAGGGTTTTTGAATCCTCAAATATGCTTTATTGTATTCTCAAAACTACACCAGAGATAGCAACACAAATTCGCAACTCTGAGACTAAATTTCTAGGGAGTCTTTGATATGGAAAAATTAAATTTTTGTTTCCCCAATTTTTGCATTTTTAGGGTTCTTGAACCCGCACGTACGCTTTAATTTATTCTCAAAACTACACCAGTGATGATTGTGCTACCAATATGTCAATTTCCTATAAGTGTGTTTTCGCCTTCCACATTCATTGTCCATTGCTTTCATATTCCATTGCTTTCATTGTAAACATACACCATTAACTTCATAGGGAAATGTAAGGAGTTAAATTTTTTTATACAAGTTACTCATCATTACATAGAATGTTTAACAATTCATAGTGTAATTTTATGAATAAGAATAGTAAACTCCTAAATCCCTTAACAACCTCCTTTACAGTATATTAACATGATACTATATGATGTAACCATCCATTCATCTCATTACTGATATAGTCATCCCATAATTGCCATTATGAACATCATAACAAGAAAGGAATCAACCTCATCATCTGGACACAATAACCAATCCCATCATTGAACACCAATATACCATGGAAACCCCGTAGGGTGAAAACCAGCAAACGTTTAATTTTATTATTAAACGCTCGTGAGGGTGTTCAACCCATCACTCAATGGCTTATAAGGGAGACCATCCCTTATCCATCATTTATTAATCTTACAAGAAAATATACAAATATCTAGCTTTAAGCCATTCAATCAATATGATACCATTTACCCTCTGGTTTTCATATCTTCAGATCTTCACATCTTGGTGGCATGGATGTACCTACAATGGACCATCGCACATTGGACCTTCCTGCAACTCGCACTCATCTGCATGAACATTAGTCATTTTCCTGCAACCAGGACAAGCATAATTTTTCCTTTGTACATGACAAACATAATATTCCTTTGTACATGTTGCCATCATTTCCTGCTATGATGCCAACATAAAACGATGTCAAGTTTCATAAAGTATAAATCAATCACTATAGTAGTTTCTCCATCTACTCTTGTGTAATCATGACGAGCAAGTAAAGTACCTTTTCATTCTCTCTTTAATAACACATACCTCATATGTACTGGTTATAGGTCATCACAATAACTAATGCTTACGTCGCATAAGCACACATTCCTGCAAGACAATGGCTACATCTCCCAAACTTTCTTTAAAATAAACTGATACATCAGCTAAGATATTTATGCATGTGATTTACATAATTTTAATAAAAATAGCTAACCCTTAAGCTATTACCTTTAGTACATGGTATGCAAGTTAACATAACAATTGTTTCTTCCATACATGCGAATGCATATTGATTCCAAGAGACTCCCCCTAAAGGAGTGCCTTCACAACGAAACACATAAATCATATTCAACGTAGTTTAATACTACAAGCTTTCTTTCTACATACCCAAAAATGTATATTATTTTTCAATAAAAGCTAATACATATGTTGCATGCTTATGCATGATCTTCCTCCCAAAAAGAAATCATAATCATGACAATATAAAAGTAATCACTTAGTCTATTCATCTAAGGAATATAACTGATTAGTTCCTTTAACCATGAATTTATTAAATAACTTAACTTTACCAATACCGTGGTAAACAATCCATGGATTTATTAAATAACTAATATTTGCAAACACCATGGTAATCTACCCATGGTTTTATGAAACAATTAATCTCCATCAACACCATGGAAAAACTACCCATGGTTTTATGAAACTATCCGTGGATTTATTAATTAATCTTTACCATTACCATGGTAAACTATCCATAGATTTATTAAATAATTACTATTTACAACATGGATTCTCTTTACAAACTTTTTAGTATACTACCACTATTTAGCTATTATGTAAAAGATTGGCATAATAGCAAAGAATAACATAATAGAAATCTTCTCAAGAAAAGACAACAAGGATTATTTTCCAAAAAACCCGCTAATAAGTTTCCCTTTCATCATTCCATCTCTCTAATAACATTATCTTTCTAAAATATTAAAGTAAGAGTCTTTTCAAGAAAAGACAACAATGATTCTTTTTCGGAAATAAATAACCACCAAAATCACGTGGTTAATCATCTTTTAATTAAAAATTCCTATCTAAATGCATTAAATACAATGCATAGAGAATATGAAAACATGCATATTTATCCAAACATGCATGAAATAAATTCACACAATAGACACATGCCTATTTATAAATATGCATGCATTTCAAACATCTCCATATAAGGTTACCAATTCCTTAATCTCAATATGTCCACCAAAACATATTTTCACCTTAAGAAGGAAAATCTCAGCTTATTTCGCTTGAATTATTTTCTCATATATTTACTCATCTTGATATGAGAATAAATTGTAAAATAAATGAACTATATTTTTCAACTCACAAAGAAATAGATTATATCATAGATAAATTTAGCCAAAATTATTATCTTGGAGTCGACTCTTATCAATAAAAGGAATTAGCACCATCTATATATAATATTTTCTTATATATTTAACTCACAAAGAGAAATACTATTTAATAAGGAAAGTAGGCCAAAAATCACCTTTCTTGGCAGTCCACTCTCTCATTCAAGTCGACTCTTATTAAGGAAAAGGAATTAATACCATTTATATATAATATTTTCTTATATCTTTCTTCTCACCAAAAGATTATATAATAACACTTAGCAAATATTCTAATCACTTATTATCTCAAATAACCACTTTCCATAAGCAATCAATCATGCATTTGCTAACATGATGGTATTCAAAATGCAAAAAGAACGATGCATAAACTATGCAAAGATTGCAAGCGAAAACTGATAAACATACCCTTGAGCAGAAAAGGTTGAGAATAGAGGCAGATTCGCACAGGTCTGGAGCAAATCCAAAAGAGGGTTGAATCTTATGATTACTCAACCATTTTCTTCAAATCTCAGGTCGCAACAAGTCGCAACAATCGAATTACGACCCTTTGTTCGTCCTCTGCATGCATTCTGGCCTTGTATAAATATATGGCCGAGTTCCCGGAATGTTCTCATTCCATTTATCCTGCCCCTGAGATGTTTATTGGGTCGATATATAAACACACAATTCAGTTTTCCAATGATTCAAGAATTCGTTCACTTTTTTTAACCGAATCTTGATTCACCTGTTTTTGTAACTCATGGTAAAACTGTAGTTTACGTGGGCATTACAGACTCCCCCCCTTAAGAGAACACCATCCTCGGTGTGCTTCTCTCACTGAAATTAAACTTATACTCTTGATATAATAATATAAGCAATCCAAAGGGGCTCCTTCCCCTTGGCAATGAAACACTTTTGTTTCCTTAAATGCCATTAATTGAGACAATAATGTTTTTATCCATAGCCATAAGTATGTATAACGCAAAGAAAATTTCATTTCCATTTCTAACTTCTTATCCCTTATTCAATTCACAAAAGTATAGAAAAATATCTATAAGAACTTACCATTATTTACCAATTTCCATTGGAAGAATGATGGCTTTTATGCAAGCTCTCATAGAATGGTTGAACACCCATCAATACTTCCTGGAAAGAGCCTGTAATGTATGACTAACCATTCAATCACATTAGTCACATAGTTCCAATCAAATCAGAATACTGGAAACTATCAAACATTCTTGCAATATAAAGAGATGTTTTAATCAAAGTACTTCCATAAGTACTCAGAGAGAACCAATCCCTCTCATCAATCCATCACGTGCACACTGTCTTAGCTCTTGCTAAAGACATCCATACGATACTTAAAAAAGTACTCAGAGAGAACCTAGCGCTCTTCATCATACCAATGGTCAATCAATGCACCATGGTCATATCCTAGCATCTGCTAAGACATTCAAACAAATTAGTAATAAAATAAATGAACTTATACATTCAATAATTCATTTTAATATAATCACAACTTTTACTTAACTTGTTCCACTATGAGAACTGTAATGGTAAACAAAATGTTCTTCCTAATCCATAGGATTGAGTCATTTTTTTTCCACATCCAGACAGTTAATCTTTCCACACTAAAATTTCTTTATACTTATCTGGAAATTTAGTCTTTCAAGCTGTGGTCCTCCCAATCACCAAGTGAGGCTATTACGTCCTCCACTTGCCCCCTAGCTCCAGAATCTGGACAGTGTCACGGGTCAACAGTGGATTCTTCTGCTGTGACATCAGGATGGCCAATCCAGTCACACTCAGAAAAGCCTGGAAGAGAAATTCAGGACAGTCTGGTCCAATTCTCCAATTCCAGTCATACTCAGATGTTTTTGGCTTTACAAGGGTTGCTGGAAGCTATTTTCAACTGGTCCTAACCAGCTTGAGAAAATACTCCCCCTTTACCAATTTCACAGAATGCCTACTCCTCCCCGGGGATCCAGCTTATCCTCAGAGGAGTAGGTAACTTTCTTTCCAACTGTCCCCAACCACTTCCTATTCTTGGAAACATTTTTACCATCAGCTTAGAAAGATTTTCTTTCATTAATTAATTTCAACAAGTTTGTCTTTAGCTAGTTAATACTAGTTAGCTTTACTAAAGCTATCACAACTCCCCCCCTGGAAGTAACATAAATGCGTTGTACATTAAAACATGATACTTTAACATTTACTATTGCAATTCACATTGCAATTTTTTGTGATGCTTTATTTTCACAGATTTTATGTTTCTATTAAGCTACCCATGCTTACTATAAGAAACAATGCTAATCTTAAATATGTATTTCTCAAGCACATATTGTCTTACGCAATTATTTTAAGTTCCTGCATAAAATTTTGTTATGCATACAATGTCGTCATGCATAAAGGTATATACAATTATTCATTAATACGTATGTGTGAATAACGATTAGGGTATGAGTGCAAACATTTCCAATTCCCATAATGTTCTATTCCCATAGATTGACACACGAAGTAATTATCATAATCACTTATTCACCACTTTCAAATAGCTTTAGTCAAAATTGATTCGTGCATATAACTTCCATTAGTTATTCATTCATAACTAGTCAATAGTTTTAATGCATCAATGACGACTCATGCAAACACTAGTTAGTCAACTAGTCATTTAGTCAAGTTTCATAACTTGATCCATTAAGAGACTTCATTCAACTCTATCATTCTATAGTAGGACTTTCTTCATCCTTTGCATTCATGCATTAGTTTCACACACCTCTTTTTAAGTAGTGCATGGTAACTTAGAAATTTTATTGTATGCAAAAACAATTGCTTCTCTTCAAGCTCAAATGAAAAGTAACTATTTTTCTTTTATGCTTTTATATTTTCTTTCCTCAAGAAATAAAGCATAATACACATACTAATCTCATATGCATATTCTTATGCAGAAAAAGTATGAATTATTTTAAATGGAAGCTTATGCAATGCCATGTATGTAACAATTCATTTTTAAAGGAATCAACATGCATATGCATAGACTTCTTAAAATAAAATAAAATACTTATGTTTATTTCAATTGGAGAACTTCTCTCTCTACTCAAGTATTCTTCTCCCTCAAGAATTTCACATTGCTCATCTACAACAATGTTTTCTTTTAGCAGCATCGACAAGATTTTTTTTTTTTAGCATGATTAGATAAAGCCTTAATCAATAAATAATCAATCTTTGAGTGATCCTTTAACACCTATTCATGTGCATATATGAGATGTGTATACAATATCACAACATGTTTTCTTCTAACATCTCTATATTAGTGTGAGTAATCAATTCATGTCAAATAACTCCCACATTATTATGACAATTTTCACACACGCAAACATTCGTACCAGATGAATCACTATATCTGTTCAGAAATTCCTTTAATGGAAAATGACACAATGTGCATTTGCTTTACTTAAACTTTAACAAAAGAACCACCACTTCAGATTTTGCCTTTGGAACATGCAAATATAATAAAGATAACACATTAGCTGTTGTTCCTATGCATACAATGCATAAAGATTCTAATTTTAATCTCCCAATAGAGTACTTAACATAATCGAGTAGGAAAACTCAGGACTCCTCTTCGAGGACACATAACATAATAGGCATGCAAAACATGGTTTTCTTTTCCATAAAACTAATGGAATAAAACATAAGAATACATATCTTATTATTGAAATATTATACCCACATAGCCATGTATGTATTTCAAGGAAACCAAAACATTACTTTAGTTTTGTACATGTGATTCGTCTTCTTTGCCAAAGAACCTTTTCTAAAGTATGGTAACAAAACATGTTTATCATTTCCACATATAGACTTATGTTCTTTCCAATGAAATTTAATACAACTATTGCATGCAAAGAACCTTGTTCCTCTATGATTCTACATGCAAGTTTCTCATGCTTTTCTTCCAATAATTTATCATAGATTGCCTCTTTTATGCATAACAAACTATGCAATACTCACAAGGTTAACTTAACCTTTAACATACCTAAATCAAGAAGTTTATATAATCCATCTAGCAATGTAATATATTCAAGAGGTTATTCTCTTTAACCTATATTTATTTTCAATAAAAGAACTTGGATTCCTTATCGTTTAACACACAAGTACGAAATCCATTTTAAAATAAATCAATCTTCCTATATTTTCTTAAATAAGATATAAAGGCAAGCAAGTTTACTTATTTATGTTTTACTACTGCTCACACCTTTCAAGATACATACTAGTAATCTTTGCAAGAACTCACATGGGTTCTTATCAGCAAAACTAGCATAGTGGTTTGGTCTTTTACCATGGTATATCTTTCTAAAAGATTATCATATTAGCAATGCTTTATCACTTTCCAAAAGAATTAGCACAATCTTGCATATTAATTAAAACCACATTTTACTCTATATTTGTCTCTTTGCAAGATTCACATGTAAGAATTATTTTCAAAATATACATATTTCTCTCCCAAAAAAATTCAAATGTATATTAGTTTAAATTTTCAAAAGAAACACGCACATGTTTCATTTTTCAAGAAACCAAAATCCCAGTTGCTTTCATGAAAACTTCAACACAACAATAGAAGTTTTACGTACCTGGAGAATACATATTCTTTTTTAAATAAACTCTAACTCAACAGGTATTTACTTTGTAAGCAGTGTATTTTCCATAAATGCAATAACTAGTGTTTCAAGAAAAGGAAGATAATAATACTTATCTCTTGAAACTATTTATTCAACCTGGATTAGAGATGCGATGCCTTCCTTCACATACACACTTTTCATCTCAGATCTCTCAATTTCTTCCCGCTAAATCCCAAAGGCGCCAGTTTTTGAACCTTTAGCTCTGATACCACTTGTAACATACACCATTAACTTCATAGGGAAATGTAAGGAGTTAAATTTTTTTATACAAGTTACTCATCATTACATAGAATGTTTAACAATTCATAGTGTAATTTTATGAATAAGAATAGTAAACTCCTAATTCCCTTAACAACCTCCTTTACAGTATATTAACATAATACTCTATGATGTAACCATCCATTCATCTCATTACAGATATAGTCATCCCATAATTGCCATTATGAACATCATAACAAGAAAGGAATCAACCTCATCATCTGGACACAATAACCAATCCCATCATTGAACACCAATATACCATGGAAACCCCGTAGGGTGAAAACCAGCAAACGTTTAATTTTATTATTAAACGCTCGTGAGGGTGTTCAGCCCATCACTCAATGGCTTATAAGGGAGACCATCCCTTATCCATTGTTTATGAATCTTACAAGAAAATATACAAATATATAGCTTTAAGCCATTCAATCAATATGATACCATTTACTCTCTGGTTTTCATATCTTCAGATCTTCACATCTTGGTGGCATGGATGTACCTACAATGGACCATCGCACATTGGACCTTCCTACAACTCGCACTCATCTGCATGAACATTAGTCATTTTCCTGCCACCCGGAAAAGCATAATTTTTCCTTTGTACATGACAAGCATAATATTCCTTTGTACATGTTGCCATCATTTCCTGCTATGATGCCAACATAAAACGATGTCAATATTCATAAAGTATAAATCAGTCACTATAGTAGTTTCTCCATCTACTCTTGTGTAATCATGACGAGCAAGTAAAGTACCTTTTCATTCTCTCTTTAATAACACATACCTCATATGTACTGGTTATAGGTCATCACAATAACTAATGCTTACGTCGCATAAGCACACATTCCTGCAAGACAATGGCTACATCTCCCAAAATTTCTTTAAAATAAACTGATACATCAGCTAAGATATTTATGCATGTGATTTACATACTTTTAATAAAAATATCTAACCCTTAAGCTATTACCTTTAGTGCATGGTATGCAAGTTAACATAAAAATTGTTTCTTCCATACATGCGAATGCATATTGATTCCAAGAGACTCCCCCTAAAGGAGTGCCTTCACAACGAAACACATAAATCATATTCAACGTAGTTTAATATTACAAGCTTTCTTTCTACATACCCAAAAATGTATATTATTTTTCAATAAAAGCTAATACATATGTTGCATGCTTATGCATGATCTTCCTCCCAAAAGGAAATCATAATCATGACAATATAAAAGTAATCACTTAGTCTGTTCATCTAAGGAATATAACTGATTAGTTCCTTTAACCATGAATTTATTAAATAACTTAACTTTACCAATACTGTGGTAAAAAATCCATGGATTTATTAAATAACTAATATTTGCAAACACGATGGTAATCTACCCATGGTTTTATGAAACAATTAATATCCATCAACACCATGGAAAAACTACCCATGGTTTTATGAAACTATCCATGGATTTATTAATTAATCTTTACCATTACCATGGCAAACTATCCATGGATTTATTAAATAATTACTATTTACAACATGGATTCTCTTTACAAAAACTTCTTAGTATACTACCACTCTTTAGCTATTATGTAAAATATTGGCATAATAGCAAAGAATAACATAATAGAAATCTTCTCAAGAAAAGACAACAAGGATTCTTTTCCAAAGAACCCGCCAATATGTTTCCCTTTCACCATTCCATCTCTCTAATAACATTATCTTTCTAAAATATTAAAGTAAGAGTCTTTTCAAGAAAAGACAACAATGATTCTTTTTAGGAAATAAATAACCACCAAAATCACGTGGTTAATCATCTTTTAATTAAAAATTCCTATCTAAATGCATTAAATACAATGCATAGAGAATATGAAAACATGCATATTTATCCAAACATGCATGAAATAAATTCACACAATAGACACATGCCTATTTATAAATATCCATGCATTTGAAACATCTCCATATAAGGTTACCAAAGCCTTAATCTCAATATGTCCACCAAAACATATTTTCACCTTAAGAAGGAAAATCTCAGCTTATTTTCCATGAATTATTTTCTCATATATTTACTCATCTTGATATGAGAATAAATTGTAAAATAAATGAACTATATTTTTCAACTCACAAAGAAATAGATTATATCATAGATAAATTTAGCCAAAATTATTATCTTGGAGTCTACTCTTATCAATAAAAGGAATTAGCACTATCTATATATAATCTTTTCTTATATATTTAACTCACAAAGAGAAAGACTATTTAATAAGGAAAGTAAGCCAAAAATCACCTTTCTTGGCACTCCACTCTCTCATTCAAGTCGACTCTTATCAAGGAAAAATAATTAATACCTTTTATATACAATATTTTCTTATATTTTTCTTCTCACCAAAAGATTATATAATAACACTTAACAAATATTCTAATCACTTATTATCTCAAATACCCACTTTCCATAAGCAATCAATCATGCATTTGCTAACATGATGGTATTCAAAATGCAAAAAGAACGATGGATAAACTATGCAAAGATTGCAAGCGAAAACTGATAAACATACTCTTGAGCAGAAAATGTTGAGGATAGAGGCAGATTCGCACAGGTCTGGAGAAAATCCAAAAGAGGGTTGAATATTATGATTACTCAACCATTTTCTTCAAATCTCAGGTCGCAACAGGTCACAACAATCGAATTACGACCCTTCGTTCATCCTCTGCATGCATTCTGGCCTTGTATAAATATATGGCCGAGTTCTCGGAACATTCTCATTCCATTTATCCTACCTCTGAGACGTTTATTGGGTCGATATATAAACACACAAATCAGTTTTCCTATGATTCAAGAATTCGTTCACTTTTTTTTAACCGAATCTTGATTCACCTGTTTTTGTAACTCATGGTAAAACTGTAGTTTACGTGGGCGTTACATTCATATTGTGCTTTCATGTCGCCTAATCAGCTCTTGTGGAAATATTGCAAGGAAAGCATATACTATAAATTACCTTTTATAAATTTTCTATTCATATGAAAAAATAATTAAAAAAAAAAATTATTTTGGAAAATAATTAAAATAAAAAAATTTATTGGAAAAAATTGCATTTGGAAATTGGAAATTCAACGAAAAGAATTAAAAAGTAAAAAAAAAAACTTAAAAATAGTAATTCGTATATTAAAACAATTTATAAAGTGATACGTTGCAATGTAAAAAAATATTAAAAAATAACTCCTATTTTAACAAAAATTATAAAGTAGTAAATTGGTTGCAAATCAATAATTAAAGAAAAAAAATTTGTAGTATATATATTCTAAAACATAACTTAAAAAAATAATTTGAAAAATCACTGTTGCAAATTGGAAATTCTTATAATAAAGTAAAAAAATGAAAAATAATAATTTCTATATTTGAAAAATATATAAAACTATATATATATATATATATATATATATATATATATATATATATATATAACAAAAATTATACAATAGCAAATTGGTTGCAAATTAGTAATTCTTATTTAAAAATAATAATAATAATAATAATAATAATAATAATAAATTCTATATTGGAAAAATTGTAAAATGTAAAATTTCAATTTCAATTTCAAATGGATAACTCCTATTAAAAAAATTTAATAGGTTTAAGTATTTGTAACATATATCCTGTTCAGTTTTTTTGCTATTGGATTTTATAAGGCCAAATGTTTTCCCTAACAAATTGAATTTGGTAATTATGTGCTATATTATAAACTTAATATTATAAACCATAATATCAACTCACTACTATAAAACCTAATATTAAATTTTAATATATTAACTATGTACTTATAAAATATTAAATATTAAATTTAGAACAAATATAATATATTAAATATTAATATATTAAATTTATTACTATTTAGAAAATATTAAATATTAAATCTAAATATATTTAATATAGAATTATTGACCATGGTTGATTATGATTGATTTGATAAAACATGGTTGACAATTAATATTGAGGTAATCTTTGTCACAATGCAATGTTGGACTGTGCTTACCCATAGTTGAACCGAGAGTGTAATATTAATCCCTAGGAATATGAACCCTTAGATTAATCAACACAAGTGGTTAATATTATAAACTCAAGGGATTAATACTAAAAATCCAAGGGACTATCAACCCAAGGGAATACAATTAAACCCAAGAGATATATATTATAAACCCAATGTATATAAACCCTACAATAAATATATTATAAACCCTAAAATAAATATGGTTTGTTGTGGTTGATTTTCATATTGAGGCAATCATCGTCACAACGCGTTGTTGGACCATGCTTGACCATGCTTGACCATGATTGTAACCATCGCACCCTGCATTTACCTAGTTTAACATACTTACCAAGTTAGACATAAATTGAGAGTTACCATGCATGACCTAAATCACATGGTACAATTAAGGAAATGGTGTCTAACTTTCCAACACATGCTATTGATTTTTACAAATGATTTCAATACATAGTACTTCTAAGTCTTGGATGCATAATTTGGTCACTGTTTACATTAGTTTCATCAAATTTCCATCAAGAAGGCTTCCTTCCCTCTCATAATTGCTGCAAAAGATATATATTAGCTCATGCATCCATACTAAATAACCAAGAACGTATCAAACTAGGAATGATATCTAGATCAAGAACACACTATATAATAATAAATACACCATGCACGTAGCATATACTTAACTAGAAATAAATCCATGAAAAAGTAGCCATGTAAACAATAGTAAATCAATAATTATGCTCAATCATCATCAATAAATAAAAACAGATAACATATGCATGGTACCAACTAAGTCAGGGACTTCCACATACCACCCGACCATAGATTGAGTTGATTCAAATCTCACTTCAGTCAATAACCCCCACACCATAATCCAAGCATGAATGTGGGATCTCATAAAACACATAATCAAAACCAAACCAGCGCTTCGAGAAACCAACCACCTCAACACTCAACTTTTGATTCCACCTCATAGTGGGACATCACTAACCACCATGATATTGGTCTCTACCAAATTTTTCTACGGATCTAGAGTGTTTTTTTCAACGAGGGCTTCTAGGACTAGTAACTCAACCCACATCTGTCATCGCACTTCTAGTTTGTTTGTCCAACCAGGGATTCTAGGAGTGGTAACTCAACCCACCAAGGGCTTCCAGAGTGTTTTTCCAACCAAGGCTTCCACGACAAGTACATCAACCCAAGCTGTTACGTGGATTCGAGAGCATTTGTCCAAAGAAAACTTCCAGGAACTAATAACTCAACCCACAGCGAAAGAAACATGAGAACCAACCGGAAAACAAAAATGAAATGAAACCAAAACATGATCGTTATCCAAGAAATGGAAAGGAAAGAAAAATCCATTGTCAATATACGAAATATTCCATGCACATGACAAATCATAACCAAGGAACCATAGGCATGTGTCATGCTTTCCAAAACTAGTGAGGAAACCATGCATGCAAGTCGATACCTACAAAGAAATCAAGTCTTAGCCATTGATCCCGGTGTCCTCTTGCACTTTCATGTGTTTCCTTTGCCCTCTTGGTCCAAATCCAAAGCATGCCACACTCCTCAAAGAGTGCTCCAAGAGAACTATAAGTGTCTCATTTTGTACATACCATATTGGGCACATGTTGGGTATTCAGTGTTGTCAGCATATTGTGTTTTACGTATGTTGGATATGCAATGTTGTGTATGTAGGATTCAATGTACATGTTGTATATGAAACTTTATATAAATATTTTGTTGTGTGCATGTTGTACATATTCTGATATGTACATATGATGTTGTGATCATAATTGTACATGTGGTGTTGTGTATATGTCGTACAGATGGTGTTGCGTGCACATGGTGCTGTGTACATTTTGTGCATGTGAGGTTGTGTACATGTGGTGTCATGTACATGTCGTTCATGTGGTGCTATCTATATGTGGCATTGTGTGCATGTTGTTCATGTTGTTTTGCGGGCATGCGGTACTATGTCTATGCATGGTGTATTTTCGGTATTGTTACATGTATATTCTTTGTGTGGTACATTGTATATGTATATGTATTGTGTTGTGTTGTACACCAGATGTAGGTGTATGTGTTGTGTCGTATTATACAGATGGTGTAGGTATATCTTTTTTATGTCGATGTAGGTGAATGTATTGTGTTGTGTTGTACATCGAGTGTAGGTGTATGTGTTGTATGCCGATGTAGACGTATGCATTATGTTTGATTGTACACCAGGAGAAGTTGTATGTGTCGTATGCCAGTGTGGGTGTGTGTATTATATGGTGTTGTATGTTGTGTGTGGGTGTACACATTGTGATGTAGAATGCGTGTATGTGTATGTGATTGAAGAGAAGCATAGACATTGGGTGCTTTCTAAGTCTGGGAAATGATCCATCATGAATACAAAGGAACAATGACAGAAGTAAGGACAAATTCAAGGATAATTATCAGTATTTGATTTTAATTCTATTATGCATGTGATCTACGATTTTGACTTATGATGTTTAAATGTGATTTATGATCATGGTTTATGATTATTGCATGTGATTCATGATTTTACCTGTGATGGTTGCGTTTTGAGCTAACCAAGTGTGATATGTTTATACATGATAATTTGATCAAAAAAATAGTTTGACTTGTTGAGACAGGAAATGAATAGAATTTCAAGTGTACTTTATTGATGAGCTACCAATGAGGTATGATGTGAATTTATTTCAATTTATTTTCAATCTAATGGAAGTTATGTGCTTGGTAAACAAATAAATTCCCGGTTGGGTGATTGAAACTGATTGCAAGAATTAGTAGAAACAACAAAACAAATTGAAAACATGCAATAGTATGTTGGTAACTCCTTTCAAGAGCAGGGCCATTGTGGGACACTGGTTCATAATATTGTGCATTGATTTCCATGAGCATGTTGTTACTAGTATGATAGTTGAGGCATGTATATACCTTATTTTTTATATTGTTTGATGTGAGGAAGCCTTGACAAGGATGGATCGCCTAGGATAGGGGACGATGGGGAACTTGGAAGGTGAATGATTACATGGAAGGGGATGACCAGATTTTCCGAGGGAATATGTCTCAGATAAGGGAAGGTGAGGGATGGATTTTTTGTTTTCATTAGCATTGAAAGATGGAATTAGATAAAAATTGGGAGGGAACCTTGGAACAATGAGCCGATAACCACTCACTGAGTGTTATGAAACCAACTCACAAAATAGAAGAAAAGATAGTGTTGACGGGAAAATATGTCTGGCCAACAGTAGGGGATCTCCCTAGTAGAAAGTCCCAATTAGACCTTGAACCATTTGGAGTAGGGATCCCATCCGGGGTGTGCGTCCAGCTACCGCTTAAGATGCCTTCCCTTCGGTCTCAAAAGAACCTGATTGAACCTGTGGACACACACTTATTCACATGAAATAGAATACATGATTGATGCATTAAACATGAATAAAAAACTATGCGTAGCAAGGCAATAAATAAAGAATGTACACCTAAAAAGGTGTCATTAGCAACACATCTTTGGGGTACTACTTGTAAGGTAGTCTGACCACAAAAGAAATAGTTCTTTATGGTGAGATATCCTTTTACTTTCTGAAAGATAAAATGAAACGCTAATAAAATAGTTCATTAACATTCATTAAGAGAGCAGATGATAAATTTAACATCATTGATACAACACAGATAACCATGACGCATAAATGATGACATGAAGAGTGCAGCTTCATTAATCAAAGGATGTTTGAAACTGTATAAGGAAATACACATAGTGTTCGCACAGCAAAACACATCATAACCATAGGGTGTTTTGACAAGTATCTGTATTCATATGCACAAGTGTATAATCTTTCAATACAATGCCATGTAGCTCTTGAGTTTCCAAAAGAAAATCCCCTTTACACTTTCCCCGTAGGGATTTTTATAGCACAAAACTTTCCCTTTGGGCTTCCCGACTTTTCGCCTGCCTGCCTGTTGAGTTGCCTCACGACCTGGAAGAGATTGTGACCTGCAACCTGTCTGGTGTGTGCGACTTGCGACCTGGATAGGCAGTGCGACCTGCGACTTGCCCGGGCGGTGCAACCTGCGACCTACCTCTAACCATTTCCAATGCCTTGTTGCTACCGGGCTACAAAGATGGATGCGCAATGGTGAGGTCAGGGGCGTCGATCTGCTGCTCTTTGAGGAAACCTTGCCATGTCTGGTACTCTACCACTATGGAGGAAACAAGAGGGACCTCCTCTTTCAACCGATGCATGCATTCCAAAGCATTTGGAACTAGAGTTTCCCATTTTTGTGAGATCTAGTTGGAAAGAGAGGCAAGTTTGGTATAAATCTGAACTGGAGTGGTAAGAAACTGATCCAGATGTTCTTGAGATGCTCCGGGCTCGTGGGCGGTAGCAGCTTGCTTGATAGGCTGCAGAAATGACTGGATTTCTTGGTCCACTTGTTCCCAGGCTTTCTCTTCATCCAATGCCCCAAGCGAAGGAATGTGGTGAAGAGTGTGCATCGAGTCGATGCCACTGATCAGGTGGTTGTATGAAGACATTACTTTCTCTAGGTCCTTGGATAGTTTTTCCTTAGACTGTATTGCCATACGGAGCTGGACCTTAGCATCTTGTGTATGAATCTAATCCCTCTTGGGAAAATTCTCAGGTGCCCGAGGGTATCGCACTGTCCAGTCCATCATTCTGTCTAAGGCCTGTGAGGCCTCCTTGAGCTGCTCGTGCTTTTGCTTAGTTTCTTCTTGTGCTCTTACCAATGGGGTGACCGTTTGTTTGATGGTGAACATTTCTCCATACACCTGCCTCATGGTTGCTTCTAACACATCACACTCTTTTAGAATGGCTAGTGGGACTACATTGTCTGGGGGAGTCTGGTTTTGGAGTTGTTGAACTTCTTCTTTGAACTCTAATTTCTCCTGTTCTGCCATTTTCTCCCGCTGTTCGGCTGCTTGTAGTCTATTTTGTAGAGAGACTATTTCTCTACTCATTCTGGTTACATTTTCTTCCGTGGCTGCGGCGAAAACCGTGCCTGCCAATGCTATCATCACAGGATTAGTCCTGGTATCAAGGACTATGTCTTTGCCTGTTGCAACTATGGATGTGGCGGAGGGACTTTGTGCCAGAGACCTTCTTTTCTCTTGCCAGATTTTGAAAGAGAATTGATCGAATGTGAGTCTGGTGAGGTTGAATACCTCCACTTCCTACCCCTGGGGGGAACTAACATCAGAGAGCTTGGTACTTCCCAGAGGTATCTCGAGGGGAGTCACCTCGATGTCTTCTATCATTTCATCCTCTTTTTCTTCTCTATTCTTTTCCTCCTCTTCCTTTCGCCAGCGTTCAGTTTCTGCCACTACTTCTATTTTGGCCTTCCTCTTCCGCTCGGATGCAGCAACCTGCTCTGCCTTCTTTTGGCATTAAGCTTCTGCTCTGTCCAGCTCTGCCTTGAGTGCCCATTCTGCTGCGGCCTGTACCTCCTTTTCCTCCTTTTCTTTCCTGGCCTCCTCGGCCTGCTTCTTCTTCTGTGTTGCCTTCAAACTCTTCTTGGGTTCTTCCTCGTCCTCCTTTAGCTTCTTTTCTCTTTCTTGCTAGGCTTTTGCCTCTGCTTCTTTCTGTTGGATAGATGTAATAAGCCCTGTGTTGGGCTGAGACTTTTTGGGTAGAGAGGAAGAGGCACATCCCAACCGACGAATCCTGTCTTCCAGGCTCTGATCATCCGGATCCTCTTGGCCAAAGTCTGCCTCCGGAGCTAGTTGTCTCTCAGCGTTGTACCAGTTCCTTCTTTCGTCTTCTCCTGGGAACTCTATATGCTGGTAGTTCCACTTAAATTTAGCTTTCTTTCAGTGTTCAAGAACTATTCTCTCCGGGTCGTATGTTCGGTGCTCTAGCACTCCAAGGTGATAGCTTTTCATCTCTTCTCCTTCCGCTGCTACCTCTTTGAAGTCTTTAACTGTGCACGCGTCGATGGTGAGGGGTAGCGTGGGCCACGAATTCTTTTTACCTTTAGATAGGAAATTGGAGAAGCCCTGGGACATTTGAAAGCATACCTCCTGAATGAGCATTTTGTCTGTAACAAAGCAAGGCATAACATGTGGTGCCCTGAAAGATCCAAAGACTCGGATGAAAGTATATCCAGCGAAAGGGAACCAATGTGCCACTTGGCCTAAAGTCTCTTTGGCCCGCCAAGACATGGAGGGGGCGTCTTGGCCAAATATTTTTCTATATAGAGTGGGGATAAATACTTGGGAGATTTGCTCTATATCCTATTTATACCTGGACTCCCAAAACACCTTGATTTACAGATGAATTGCATGGGTCTGCGTGGAATCCCAGTTGTGTGCCCATCCCTCAAAGTGTAACCTCGCGTAGACAACATCCAGTAGGTAAGAGGCCATGTAGAATTCGACAGGCATTCCATCATCTGGGGCCAATGCCGAGGACAAGTTTGTCTACATTGAAGTCATCAATATGCCAGGCCAGTTGAAACGGGTGCCATGCGCCGTTACATATTCCATGATAGTAGCCCAAGTGTCGCTGAAGGTGGAGCAATCAGGGCGCCCGTACAGTCTGCAAAGCATGGCAGCTACTAGTTTATAAATCTTTCTCAGGCTAGCCACCGGATATTCTTGGTCTTTTCTGACTTTGAATTTCTCGGGCTCCTCCCACCAATGTCTAATAGTGTCAACTATAGAGACTGCGTGAGAAAGAGCCCATTCTTGTGTGAAGTACTCTTCTGGGCGAGGCAACGAGTAATAGAGGTGGGCGTCCGAGCCTACGAGCGTTGCTAAAGCCTTGCCTTCGCTATCTCGGATCATGAAGTTCCTGGGATCCGTTCTCTGTATGATCCATTCTATAACCTCTGGGCATGGAAATATGGCCAGATACACCCCTGCGAGATGCAGTTTGGACCTTTTGACTTTTAAGTATATTTCTTGGTCTGGGAGATCTTCTGGGAATTCCTCTTCTGGTATGGCGAACACATGATACACTTGGTACCATCGCATGTTGTCCCCTTTTGCAAATGTACATAGTGTATCCCTGTATATCGGGGGTGGGGATAGCATGTCCAGCTCCTCAACTTCTTCCACCACTTGCTTGTCCTTTTTCCAGGACACTAGGGGTGCCATGTCGCTAGAATCCGAGAGAACAGGTATACACTTCGCGTCTCTTTCAAGTTCACCTGTCAAATTCATAAGGGATCCCAAGATAAGAACGACATGATGATATAAAGCCAATTACAGTTTATCAATGAATTTTAGCTGAGACACATGTAAAATTGGGTCACTGGTTTACTGGGTCGCAGGGTCACAGATTTCAAGAAGAGACCCAGATGCGACCTTGCGACCGTGCGACTTGGTCGCAGGGTCGCGGGGTCACAAATTACACAAACATAGGAAGAATACGACCTTGCGATCTCGCAACCAGGTCACTAGGTCGCGGGGTCGCAACTCTCAAAACAATTGGGAAATGCGACCTTGCGACTGGGTCGCTAGGTCACTGGGTCACAAGTTCCAAAAATTGAAGAGAATGCGACCTTGCGACCTCGCGACTAGGTCGTTGGGTCGCAAGTCGCGCTAGGGCTTGCCAGGGGGTTTTGGGTGCGCGTGGTGTGAAGGCTTTCTCCCTCTAACTGGAAGATTACAAGGCTAAAAGGGTCTAGGCAGAGTTGAGGGATGGCTTTGGGAGTAGTGGACAAGGCCATGAGAAGCTGAACAAGAAATGTGGTGAGCTTGGGCAGTTGTGGTGAAAGCATGATTTAAACAAACCACCCAAAACCAGAAATGAACATAATAGCACATGTAGAGGGAAATTTAAAGGTCTAAAAGGACATGGGTTTGGCAAGAAATGCCCACAAAGGAAAAAGCAAGAGGGAAACGACAACTTACCTGGGAAAATCGCGCCAGTCGACCTGTCAGAGCCATTTCTTTCTATTCACCGATTGTGAAAAATATGACCCAGCGACCTCCTTTATATAAAAGGTCGCATGTGCGGGAATTTAATGCGGGGTCACTAGGTCGCAATTTGCGTGGTTTAGAGGATCCGCGACCCTGTGACCTTGCGACCTGGCGACCTGGGGGTCGCGGGGTCGCAAAGTTGCTAGGTCGCACTTTTCATTAAAAGTTGAGTTTTGCGACTAATCGACCTTGCGACTGGGCGACCTGGGGGTCGCGGGGTCATAGTTTTCATTAAAATTTTAGCTTTGCAACTTAGCGACCTTGCGACCTTGCGACCCTTAGGTCGCAGGGTCACAAGGTCGTAGAGTCGCAATTTTCTAAAAAAATAGTTTTGCGACTTGGCGACTTGGCCTTATGGATTCTTCACCTGGTTTCTCTCTAGTTTCAAGGGGCTCCAAAAAATTGAAATGGGGTTTTTTTTTGGAGGGTGTTGTAGGGGCTACAACAAATGGCGATTCACTGGACGAACCCAGAGTCTATGCCGATGGTTTGTCTTGGTGGGGGGAGGGAGGGGTTTCTGCTGACTATTTTCTTTTACCTTGTGGTTGAGATTGCCTAGCCTTTTGGCACCTTGGTAGGTTGCTCAACCTGCTGGCCTGTTCGTGTGCTGTTTAACCAAAATTCATTCCTTCACGTCTTCGGACTGGAAGGGTTGGAGAACTCGAGGCAGCTATAGGGTCCGGTATGATTATTTTGTCCTCATCGTTTTGCTCCACTGCCAACTAACCTCTCGGTCCCGGCAGAGTCACTTCCTAGGAATCGTGAACGTTTCTCCACTACTAGCGAGCCTGGTCAGTACCCCGGCGGAGTCGTTACATCACCTCTCTGCGTAGGAAGCCTTTCTTAATCCTTTACCCTTTATTAGTGTGCTATTGCACTTATTTTGAATGTGCCTGAGGCACTTATTTAGATGTGCTCGTGGCACTTATTTGAGATGGAAATTTAGCTTGGGTGGATGAGGGATCCCGACTTATTTTGCTTGCAAAGAGGTTGTTCCTGGTATGGTATGAGTACTTTGGTTCTTCCCAGATTCCCTGTTGTAGCATAGAGTACCTCTTTTCCTTTCTGATCTGGTTACCATTACATCGTATTTTCTTTGCAGACACCTTCTCAGACTGGCAAGGTAGGCTTACCACTTAATGACTTGTGCTAGGTCATATGCTGCCTTCAGGTGCAGAGAACAAGCAAGCTTTTGCCACCTTCGAGTTTATCAGAAAAGGCCTCCCATCAGCTTAGAACCTGTTGCAATGTGCCAATTGCGTGGCTCTAACAGATCCTTCTTTAAAATTTTATTTTATTTTATATTATTTATTTATTTATTTTTATTTTTATTTTTATTTTTATTTTTTTTATTTTTTTGTGAACAAAGGCGAGAAAATAAACTATGGTACAAGGATAAGATAGCCCTCTAAGGGCTGCTAAGTGAAATAGTGTTTGAGGTCATGCCCATTTACTGAGAGGACCTTGACTCGTCCCTCAAGGGTTTGCAATCTAAATGTGTGGGATCCTAACTTCTCCTTAATTTTGAAAGGGCTTGTCCATAGTGCTTGGAACTTGGAATGCTTCCCCTTTTCCTCATGAGCTTTGTCCCACTTTAGGACCAGGTCTCCTACCTCAAAATTTTTATTCCCTGTAGATTTTCTATCAAACCATCTCTTGATTCGGCTCTGGTGGATGGCGAACTTTTCCCTAGTTTTTTTCCTTTCTTCCTCCAACTTCAGCAAGGTGTCGATTTGAGTCTGCAAGGTAGGGCATGGGGTACCATGACATTCTTGGGACAGCTGAAGGGTAGGGAGAGATAGATGGGGAGGAAGAGCAGCTCCTTTTCCATACATGAGAAAATAGGGAGAGGTGCCTAGGGAGGACTTGGGAGTGATACGGTCAGCCCAAAGTGCATTGTGAAGGGCATTGTGCCAATTGCGCTAGTGGGACAATAGGGTCTTCTTAATAATACGAATAAGATTCTTATTAGTTGACTCAGCTAATCCATTTCCCTGGGGATAATAATTTGTAGAATGTTTCAGAACAATATCATTTTCCAGCGCAAAATCATATAATTTAAAAGATGAGAAGTAAGTCGCATTATCGAAAACCAAGGAAGTTGGAACTCCAAACCTGGTGATGATGGAATGCGTGAGGAATTCTATTACCTCCTGATCATTGATTCGGTGTAAAGGTGTTGCTTCAACCCACCTGGTGAAATAATCAGTAGATGTAAGGATATACTGGTGTTGTTTGGAAGAGTGAGGTGTGATTTCGCCAATTACATCCAAACCCCACTGTTGGAAAGGCTCCTCCACTGCTACTGAGAGTAAGGAGGCGACTGGATGTGCTTCTTGGTTTGCAAACTTCTGGCACTAGATGCATTTTCGAACATATGCATGCGCATCTCTGAAAAGAGTAGGCCAATAGTATCATGTGCGCATTATCTTATGGGCGGTAGTATCTCCGGCAAAATGACCTCCAGCTAGTCTGTCATGTAGTTCGGTCAAGATTTTCTGTGCTTCGTCATGTTCCAAGCAGCGTAATAGGACCCCATCGTAATGTTTCTTGAACAACTTCCCTCGAATCAGTTGGTGAGATGCAGATTTGAGTCTTATCGCGCGTTTCTGCCGGGCAGTTAGAGCAGGGTCTAGGGTGCCTTGGGCTAAATATCTTGAAATGTCGGAATACCAAGAAGGGCTACTTTGCTGAGGCACATGGTCGCTCTGGTACATGTTGATTTCTTGTTCCCAAAATTATTCTTCAATTCCATGGGAACTTGCAGCTTCCGCAGCCATTTGGCATAAGCCCTGTCCTTTAATGGTGTGTGCCGGTTTAAATTCTAAATCGTATTCTTCCAAGCACGCCACCCAGTTGCCTCGACCTCTCGCCTAGCTCCTGCTGCACGAAAAGTGAGCGGAAAGCTGGGTGTGGAACAAAAACCGTGACATGGTTTTTCAAGATGCAGGGCCTAAAATGCTTGACCGCTTTGTAGACCGCATAGGCTTGCTTTTCGATTTCTGGGTAGTTCAACTCAGAAGGACAACCGCAAGTGAGGAATCTGAAGCAAAAGTATACAGGATAAAGCCTTTGCCAAAATCTGGACTTTGGAGAGAAGGAGCTTCAGCTATAGCCTGTTTGATTTTGTCGAAGGCCTCCCTTTCCGGAAGATTCCATTGGAACATAGCATTCCTTTTTATCATTCCTTGCAGTGGCCTGACTATCTGGGCGAAATCCGAGATGAACTTACGGACAAAATTGATTTTCCCCAGGAAATATTGCATTGCTTTCTTGCTGCCCGTGGGAGGAATCTGAGCAATGTCTTTCACCCGTTCTAGATCAACTACAATGCCTTGCTTGGTTATAATGTGGCCCAGTAGGTTCCCTTTTGCCACAGCGAAAACACTCTTTTTAGGGTTGAGCAAAAACACAGTGACGTCATCCAAGTAGACCACCATGCTCTGCCCTATCAAACCATGGAAGGTTATATCCATGGCTCGTTGGAAAGTTGCCCCCGCATTGATCAATCCAAAGGGCATGCGCCTGAAAGCAAAGGTTCCCCATTTGGTCTGGAAGGTGGTTTTCAATCTATCTGGTTCAGTTACCAGCACCTGGTTATAACCAGAGAAGCCATCCAATAGGGAGAACATTTCAGATCCAGACACAGCTTGCAATATCTGTTCCATGGGTGGCACCGGGTAGTTGTCTTTGTTTGAGGCCCAATTCAGATTACGGAAATCTATGCACAAGCGGATCTTGCCAGACTTCTTTCGTACCGGTACCAAATTTGACACCCACGTGGAGTGACGAACCTTGAAGATGATGCGTGCATCCAAAAGCGTCTTAAGTTCTTTCAGAATCATGGGCTCCAAAGCCGGATGCACTTTTCTGAGTTTCTGTTGGAAGGGCTAAACACCTTCATTCACGGGTATCACGTGTTGAATGATCTGAGTATCGTACGTGTGTAAATCATCATACGTCCAAGAAAATACATCTCGATACTTCCGGAATAATTGGGTGAAGGCCCGATCTTTGCCGAGGTTAATGAACTTTGGGTTCTCATCTGATCCCAAGTTCACTTGCCGATGTGCCAATATGGAACTTTGCACTTTGGTGTTTGGGGGGGCGTGGAATCGGCATTACAGATCAAAGAGATTTTCTAATGACACCACCCCCTTGGGAATGGGGTTCTCTTTGCATTCATCACGCTCTTTCTGCAAAGCATGATCATGCTCCACCTCATCTATCGCCACGTCCTTGAGTACTTCAGCATTGAGCATAAAGTCCAAGATCTGTTGATCATCGTTAAAAACCCGTAGATTAGTAATGTTATTTGGCACACAGGGTCTATATATAACTTCAATAGAAAAAACGTCCCTCAAAGGGGTAAATCTAGCAACAGCATTAGCCAGAGTATCAGCTGCTACATTGTGCATTCTAAGAACAGATTTAATTCCAAATGCATCAAAAGAAGAAATCAATCTCCATACCTCTTGTTGATACGTCTTTAAATGTGGAGACAAATAGTGAATAGTGTTGCGTACCTGCCGAGTGATAATTTCAGAGTCTCCAATGACTTGTAGGCATTTTACCTTCAAATCCAGCGCTTTCTTAAGTCCGAGGATTAAAGCCTCATATTCAGCAGTGTTGTTGGTGCACTGGAACTCTAGCTGACATGAGATTAAGAATTTGTTCTTCTGAGGGTCAAGCAAGATGTAGCCCGCACCAGCTCCGTCATGGGTCTTGGAACCGTCATAGTACAAGGTCCACATGTCATTTTCCGGCTCCTTCGGGGTAGTAGGCCACGGAGGGATTTCGGCTTGGTGTGGGACAGGGGTGGCTAGCTCCTCCACGACAAGCGCTAGTTCAGATTGGACCTCGGGGCCTACTGAAGACTGAGGGGATTGTTAACATTTGAATATGGCTTCCAGAAAACACATGCCAAGCTCCTCCTAGGCAAAGCTGATGGGTTCATTAGCAGCATCCAAATCAGTCACGGTGTATTTCATATATGGTTCACTTTCGACCATGATTTGGTTATTCCGCCCCTTGTAAGGAAGCCACAAGTGGGACCAGTTGGTGGCGAAATAGCCTTGCAACTTGCTGGACCAGTCTCTGCTAAGAAATAGACCATATGCTTCAGGGATGTCAACAACCACAATATCAATGCATTGATGGACCCTAGAGTCTGACGCCAGGCGGATGATGACATTATTCAATTCTCCTATGGCTGGCACCTGCGATCTGTCGAGTTGTATGATCTTTGCGTCAGTTTTCTCCAGGCGAATGTTCAGCTTCTTACAGACAGATAGAGGCATGACGTTTGTAGAGGCACTGGAGTCGACTAGACAGTTGTGAACGTTGAAGTTAAAAATCTCGAAGGACAAAAGGAAAGGAGGAGTGGATCCCCTTGAGTACGTATTGACAGCGTTTACTATGGACTGGACATCTGGACCGGCTTGCACAGACGTGTTGCTCACAGTCATCGTAGCTGAAGTATTGGCGAAAGCTTTTAGAATGAGCTCTATTTGGTTGGTAATATGGGCAAGCTCGTAGAGAGAAATATTTTCTCTTGTTTTTTTCATATCCTCAACAATGTTATAGCTAGAATGCGGTTGAGGGCTAGGCTAGTTAGTGGTTTTGGGGGATTCTGCCGGGAGCTTGCCCTTTTTACTTGCTCGGGTAATTTTATTTGTGGGCTTCTCTAGGGCAGATTATTTTCTGTTCCCTGGGGGAAGAATTTTTCTTAGGAAAGCCCTTTTCTTGTCTTCATAAGATTGTTCGGGAACAGGTCCTTTGCTCCTTAGACTATAATTTTGTACGGGCTGGTCTTTGGGGTTGTCTGCCATGTTGATATCAATGGAGGTAAGGTTGTCTCCCCCTCGGATTATGTCAAAAGCTAGGATAGAGGACCCTGGTTCTTCGTTCGGGGGTGGATCTTCATCGTGATCGGAAACATCATCCTCCATCACATCCCCCGGGGTTTGGTCATCTAAAAGCTTATTAACTACTTTTATCATGCTGCCAATCCATTGAGGGCACGTCTTTTGAGAGTGGGCAGCTTGGTGGAAAGAACAGAAGTTATCTTTCCCTATTTCTTCCACATTGAGAGCAGTATTTGGGTTAGACAGAGGTCTGTTGGTGTCGGGATTGCTCTTTCTGAAAAAAGGTTTTGGTGGTTTAGTGCTAGTCGTGGGTTCTATGCCCTTTCTCCTTAGGTCAGAGACTTCATTTGTTAAGAGATTGAGGGTTTTTGCCATGCTTTCGAAATCAAACGCATCTTTATCCCTATCTGTGGTCTTAGGAGTGGAGGACTGACCCTTTTTTGTGATTGGTTGTGATCATCTCTCCCTTCGTGATCTATGGCTCCTATCGAAAGCATGTCTTTCTCCACAGCGAGCACAGCCTCATAATTAGCCTTAAGGGTAGCGCGGGCTTCACGTTTGACAAAAACGGCGATGTCCCTAGGGAGAGCCTTGGTATAGTAGTCAATGGTGATTTATTCAGCCAACACCAGGTTTGGGGGAAATTTCTGTAGTATGGTAGCGAAGCGCTAGTTGAAGTCCTTAACCTTCTCCTTTTTATGACACTTGATGGTGCTCAATTCCATGAGGAGCATGGAAGGAGTTTTATCTTCTGAAAACTTCTGCAGGAACATGCGATGGAATTGGTCCCATGAAGTAATAGAGGCACTGGGGAGGGAGCGGTACCATGTGGTCGCTTTTTTTTTAAGAGTGTGGGGAAACAGTCGACATGCGATGTCATCGAACTAAACTGTCATGATTTGCAGAGAAAAATAGAAGCTACTTATATGATCTTCAGCTAAGGTGCCTTTCTCAGGATCAAACTTGGGGAGGTGTTTCTCCAGATGCCTAGGCAGATCGTGGAGTGGGCCCAAAAGATTTAATGGGGACTGAGCCATCTAGGCTAGTGGTTGCACTCTCCTAGCCTGCTGGTGGTGCCTAAACTCAGGCTCAGATTCACCTCCCGAACCTGAGACCGATGCTTCTGACTCATGGTGAGAGTGTTCATCTTGATGTCTCTCATGGTAAAGAAAGTCTCTAAGATATCCCAAGTTGTGGGAAGGAGGCCTAATTGGGTTTGGGTGATGGTTGTGGGTTTGGTTTCATTGGCCTCGGCCTCTATCTCCTCTACCTCCAGCCCCACGGCCTCTATTTCCTTCACCTTCATTTCTGCGAGCTCTATTTCTTTCGCCTTCATTTCTGCGAGCTCTATTTCCCCCGCCTTCATTTCCTCGGCCTCTGTCTTCTCCACCCTCCCCAAGTGGGGGGTGTGCCTGGTTGTTGTTTTGCCGGGTCTGGTTAGGCTAGGAGTCGGGGAAAGGTTCAGTGTCGCCAAATTCCTCGCCCTCTTGGAGAATCGGGTTGTTTTCCTCAATAGTAGTGCTGAGGTCTTCCAGCATGAGATTCATGAGCTGGGGTATGGTACTCACCAGGGCACCATTACGAGTGGTGTTCTCAGCAGGGGTCCTAGTGTGGGCTAGGACTTCCATGATTGGGGTAAATCGTAAATCTCTGATAAGATTGTGGGCAGCTGGGTGTAAGGCTCTCAACTGCACTTTGGTGATTTCTTAATATCGAGTCTCCCCTCCTGGTATATCTTCTACAGGAGGAGGGATAGGTTCCTCATTTATGACCTCCCCATGGGGATTTTTTGATGGAAAGTTGGTTATTTGCTGGGAGGCTGCCATCAGCCCTCCTTCTAGCGCCAATTCTGTTGACGGGAAAATATGTCCAACCAACAGTAGGGGATCTCCCTGGTAGAAAGTCCCAATTAGAACTTGAACAGTTTGGAGTAGGGATCCCATCCGGGGTGTGGGTTCGGTTATCGCTTAATATGCCTTCCCTTCAGTCTCAAAAGAACCTGATTGAACTTGCGGACACACACTTATTCACATGAAACAGAATACATTATTGATGCATTAAACATGAATAAAACACTATGCGTAGCAAGGCAATAAATAAAGCATGTACACCTAAGGAGGTGTCGTTAGCAACACATCTTTGGGGTATTGCTTGCAAGGTAGTCTGACCACAAAAGAAATAGTTCTTTATGGTGAGATATCCCTTTACTTTCTGAAAGATAAAATGAAATGCTAATAAAATAGTTCATTAACATTCATTAAGAGAGCAGATGATAAATTGAACATCATTGATACAACACAGATAGCCTTGACGCATAAATGTTAACATGAAGAGTGCAGCTTCATTAATCAAAGGATGTTTGAAACTGTATAAGGAAATACACATAGTGTTCGCACAGCAAAACACATCATAACCATAGGGTGTTTTGACAAGTATCTGTATTCATATGCACAAGAGTATAATCTTTCAATACAATGCCATGTAGCTCTTGAGTTTCCAAAAGAAAAGCCCCTTTACACTTTCCCCGTAGGGATTTTTATAGCACAAAACTTGCCCTTTGGGCTTCCTGACTTTTCGCCTGCCTGCCTGTTGAGTTTTCTCGCGACCTGGAAGAGATTGCGACCTACGACCTGTCTGGTGTGTGCGACCTGCGACCTGGATAGGCAGCACGACCTGCGACCTGCCCGGCCGGTGCGACCTGCGAGCTGCCTCTAGCCATTTCCAATGCCTTGTTGCTACCGGGCTACGAAGATGGACGTGCAATGGTGAGGTCAGGGGCGTCGATCTGCTGCTCTTTGAGGAAACCTTTCCATGTCTAGTACTTTGCTACTACGGGGGAAACAAGAGGGACCTCCTCTTTCAACCTATGCATGCATTCCAAAGCATTTGGAACTAGAGTTTCCCAATTTTGTGAGATCTGGTTGGAAAGAGAGGCAAGTTTGGTATAAATCCGAACTGGAGTGGTAATAAACTGATCCAGATGTTCTTGGGATGCTACGGGCTCAGGGGCAACAGCAGCTTGCTTGATAAGCTACAGAAATGACTGGATTTCTTGGTCCACTTGTTCCCAGGCTTTCTCTTCGTCCAATGCCCCAAGCGAAGGAATGTGGTGAAGAGTGTGCATCGATTCGATGCCGCTGATCAGGTGGTTGTATGAAGACATTACTTTGTCCAGGTCCTTGGATAGTTTGTCCTTAGACTGTAGTTCCATACGGAGCTGGACCTTAGCATCCTTTGTATGAATCCAATCCCTCTTGGGCAAATTCTCAAGTGCCCGAGGGTATCGCACTGTTCAGTCCATCATTTTGTCTAAGGCCTGTGAGGCCTCCTTGAGCAACTCATGCTTTTGCTTAGTTTCTACTCGTGCTCTTACCAATGGGGCGACCATTTGTTTGATGGTGAACATTTCTCCATACACCTGCCTCATGGTTGCTTCTAACACATCACACTCTTTTAGAATGGCTAGTGGGACTTCATTGACTGGGGGAGTCTGGTTTCGGAGTTGTTGAACTTCTTCTTTCAACTCTGATTTCTCCTGTTCTGCCCTTTTCTCCCGCTGCTTGGCTGCTTGTAGTCTATTTTGCAGAGAGACTATTTCTCTACTCATTCTGGTTACATTTTCTTCCGTGGCTGTGGAGAAAGCCATGCCTACCGATGCTATCATTATGGGATTAGTCCTAGTATCAAGGAATATGTCTTTGCCTGTTACAACTGTGGATGTGGTGGAGGGACTTTGTGCCAGAGACCTTCTTTTCTCTTGCCGGATTTTGAAAGGGAATTGATCGAATGTGAGTCTGGTGAGGTTGAATACCTCCTCTTCCTGCCCCTAGGGGGAACTAACATCAGAGAGCTTGGTACTGCCCATAGGTATCTCGAGGGGAGTCACCTCAATGTCTTCTATCATTTCATCCTCTTTTTCTTCTCTATTCTTTTCCTTCTCTTCCTTTCGCCGGTGCTCAGTTTCTGCCGCTGCTTCTATTTCAGCCTTCCTCTTCCACTCGGCTACATCAGCCTGTTCTACCTTATTTTGGCGTTCAGCTTCTACTATGTCCAGCTCTGCCTTGAGTGCCTGTTCTGCTGTGGCCTGTGCCTCCTTTTCCTCCTTTTCTTTCCTGGCCTCCTCGGCCTGCTTCTTCTTCTACGTTGCCTTTGAACTCTTATTGCATTCTTCCTCGTCCCCCTTTAGCTTCTTTTCTCTTTCTTGTTGGGCTTTTTCCTCTGCTTATTTCTGTTGGATAGATGTAATAAGCCCCGTGCTGGTCCGAGACTTTTTGGGTAGAGAGGAAGAGGCACCTCCCAACCGACGACTCCTGTCTTCCAGGCTCTGATCATCTGGATCCTCTTGGCCAAAGTCTGCCTCTGGAGCCAGTTGTCTCTCGGCGTTGTACCAGTTCCTTCTTTCATCTTCTCTTGGGTGCTCTATATGTTGGTAGTTCCACTTAAATTTATCTTTCTTGCAGTGTTCAGGAACTATTCTCTCTAGGTCGTATGTTCGGTGCTCTAGCGCTCCAAGGTGATAGCTTTTCATCTCTTCTCCTTCTGCTGCTACCTCTCTAAAGTCTTTAACTGTGCACGCACCGATGGTGAGGGGTAGCATGGGTCACAACTTCTTTTTACCTTTAGACAGGAGACAGGAGAAGCCCTGGGACATTTGAAAGCATACCTCCTGAATGAGCATTTTGTCTGTAACAAAGCGAGGCATAGCATGTGGTGCCCTGAAAGATCCAAAGACTCGGATGAAAGTATATCCAATGAAAGGGAACCAATGTGCCACATGGCCTAGAGTCTCTCTGGCCCGCCAAGACATGCAGGGGGCGTCTTGGCCAAATAGTTTTCTATATAGAGCGGGGATAAATACTTGGGAGATTTTCTCTATATCCTATTTATACCTGGAATCCAAAAAAACCTTGATTTCCAGATGAATTGCACGAGTCTGCATGGAATCCCAGTTGTGTGCCCATCCTTCAAAGTGTAACCTTGTGCAGAAAACATCCAGTAGGTAAGAGGCCATGTAGAATTCGGCAGGCATTCCATCATCTGGGACCAATGCCGAGGACAAGTTTTTCTGCATTGCAGTCATCAATATGCCAGCCCAATTGAAACAGGTGCCATGCACTGTTACATATTCCATGATAGTAGCCCAAGTGCCGCTGTAGGTGGAGCAATCAGGGCGCCCGTACAGTTTGCAAAGCATGGCGGCTACAAATTTATAAACCTTTCTCAGGCTAGCCACCAGATATTCTTGGTATTTTTTTACTTTGAATTTCTCGGGCTCCTCCCACCATTGTCTAATAGTGTCAACTACAGGGACTGCGTGAGCAAGAGCCCATTCTTGTGTGAAGTACTCTTCTGGGCGAGGCAACGAGTAATAGAGGTGGGCGTCTGAGCCTACAAGCGTTGCGAAAGCCTTGCCTTCTCTATCTCGGATCACAAACTTCTTGTGATCCGTTCTCTGTATGATCCAGTCTATAACCTCTAGGCATGGAAATATGGCCAGATGCACCCCTGCGAGATGCAGTTTGGACCTTTTGACTTTTAAGTATATTTCCTGGTCTAGGAGATCTTCTGGGAATTCCTCTTCTGGTATGGCAAACTCATGATACACTTGGTACCATCGCATTTTTTCCTCTTTTGCAAATGTACATAGTGTATCCCTGTATATCGGGGGTGGGGATAGCATGTCCATCTCTTCAACTTCTTCCACCACTTGCTTGTCCTTCTTCCGGAACACTGGGGGTGCCATGTCGCTAGAGTCTGAGAGAATAGGTATACACTCCGCGTCTCTTTCAAGTTCACCTGTCAAATTCTTAAAGGAATCCCAAGATAAGAACGACATGATGATATAAAGCCAATTATAGTTTCTCAATGAATTTTAGCTGAGACACATGTAAAATTGGGTCACTGGTTTACTGGGTCGCAGGGTCGCAGATTTCAAGAAGAGACCCAGATGCGACCTTGCGACCTTGCGACTTGTTCGCAGGGTCACGGAGTTGCAAATTACGCAAACATAGGAATAATGCAACCTTGCGACCTCGCGACTAGGTCGCTGGGTCGCGGGGTCGCAACTCTCGGAAAAATTGGGAAATGCGACCTTGCGACCTCGCGACTAGGTCGTTGGGTCGCAAGTCACGCTAGGGCTTGCCGGGGGGTTTTGGGCGTGTGCGGCGTGAAGGCTTTCTCCCTATAACTAGAAAATTACAAGGCTAAAAGGGTCCAGGCAGAGTTGAGGGATGGCTTTGGGAGCAGGGGACAAGGACATGAGAAGCTGAACAAGAAATGTGGTGAGCTTGGGCAGTTGTGGTGAAAGCAGGATTTAAACAAACAACCCAAAACCATAAAAGAACATAATAGCACATGCAGAGGGCAATTTAAAGGTCTAAAAGGACATGGGTTTGGCAAGAAATTCCCACAAAGGAAAAATTAAGAAGCAAACCGCAACTTACCTGGGAAAATCGTGCCAGTCGACCTGTCAGAGCCATTTCTTTCTATTCGCCGATTGTGAAAAATGTGACCTAGCGACCTCCTTTATATAAAAGGTCGCACGTGCAGGCATTTAATGTGGGGTCGCTAGGTTGCAATTTGCGTGGTTGAGAGGATCCACGACCCTGCGACCTTGTGACCTGGCGACCTGGGGGTCGCAGGGTTGCAAAGTTGCTGGGTCGCACTTTTCATTAAAAGTTGAGTTTTGCGACTTCGCGACCTTGCGACTGGGTGACCTGGGGGTCGCAGGGTCGCAAGGTTGCAGGGTTGCAGTTTTCATTAAAATTTTAGCTTTGCGACTTAGCGACCTTGCGACCTTGTGACCCTTAGGTCGCGGGGTTTCAAGGTCGCAGAGTCGCAATTTTCTAAAAAAAGAGTTTTGCGACTTGGCGACTTGGCCTTATGGATTCTTCACTTGGTTTCTCTCTAGTTTCAAGGGGCTCCAAAAAATTGAAATGGGGTTTTTTTTTGGAGGGTGTTGTAGGGGCTACAACAGATAGATAAATGCCTTAGAAATATACCTCTTTGAGGGGGAAACCTCCTTTAAATTACATAAATTAGCAACTATTGGATGATTCAAATGAAAAAATCTCCTTTCTATATATTGGAGTCTAATGGGTCACAATATAATCCTATCTGACATAACAATAACAATGTAAGGGCACAACAATAGCAATAGTGGAATTCAATGGCGCATAATAATAACAATATGGGGACTACATGGGCACAACAATAAAATTACTAGGGGCTATACTAACAGTAAAAATAAGGGGATACACTAGTATTATAGGGGCCTAATATGCGTCTCTCCTTCAAAAAGTGCTATCCTCAATGCTTGATTATTTATAGATGCTTCTGTATACAATTTTTATCCTCCCATGTGGAATCTTTAGTAGGTAAGTTCTTCCACTTTCTGAGATACTCTAAAATTGATTGATTCCATAGTTTTCTAGTACTTGTTTCTATGCTTGCTTCAGGTTCCAATATGATTTTTCCTTCCCAATCAAGTTCTGGAAATATTGTTTGAATTGGTATTTTGTTACCTATAACCTTATTTAATCATGAAACATGAAAATTTGTGTGCACTCAGGATGATGCAGGTAACTACAATTTGTATTCCATAATAGTAATATTTTGTAGCACCTTGTAAGGACCATAGTAATTTAGAGATAATTTATTATACTTTCTTTCTTGAGGGACATTGGTTTTTATGGTTGTATCCATAAAGATACCCAATTACCTATGTTATCACTCCAATAATTCTCAAGATTTGTTATTATTTTTGTGTTTTAAAGAATGTTATAGGTAACCAAAAACATACTTTTAAGCCTTAGGATCTAGCCTTCCTAATTCTCAAAGAGGGCTCTCTCTATATGATTTAACTTTGTTGATTGTATTTAATTTTAGGCTAGTTATGTAGGATTAACTGGGGTTTTGATTTAGATTTGGTTTGGTGGTGAGATTACTTACTCAGATGGATATATGTAGGTTTGTATTCCATTAGGCTAATGGATTCAATGTGTCAAGTAGTCAGATCAGGATCAAGGTCTAAAGGGAAATGTTTACAGGGCAAGATAGCTTAGTTACTTCAGATCTTCAAGGTTGATGGTGAAAATGGTATCAATCGGGGTAAGAGAGGAATTAAGGGTTCTCCAATATGGATAATGAGTGAAAAGTCAGAAGTCAATCGAAATAAGGGAGAAATTAAGAATTCATTTACCTGGATATCAGAAGAAAAACATATAAATGCTAATTAGTTCAAAACATAGTGCTTTTAACATATTCTGAAATAAAATTCTTGATTTATCATTTAGATCGAAGAAGACATATAATCATGTGGAACACATAAGAAATTAACAAGGAACAAGTCAAAACACTTCACTAATGTGGGCCAACACATGAATTCTGTAATATGGTGCTTTATTGCTTTAATCTAGTCAGCTAACTTGAAATTGGTACAATCACTCTTTGGTTCAGAATAGTACAACAATACATATGTTCAGAAATTCATCCACCCTCAGTACTTATAAATGAGAAGTATTTATACAAAAACTCTTACAAAATATCCTAAAACAAACTTAGGAATTATTCAGGGAAAAAGAAATACCTTCATGCAAGAAGATAGTGAGAGCTTTCTAACTAATGGTAGTTGTCCCTGTTTTTATTGAAATATTGTTCGTTGTCTTCACTTGTTGATATTTTTTTGCTGATTTGTCTCTTGATTGTTGCTCAATGAAGGTTGTTGTTGAGTGCCTTTCATGCTGGCAACTTTATCTCTGTTTTGACTTTTACTTTAGCCTTACAACTGATACACTTTAAACTATAAATCATACTCTTTCACTATTTTTTTTCACTGTAAATTATGACTGTTGTGTTTTATCTTTACTACTATGTTTTACTGAAAACCGTTTTTACAATAAATCCGTCATATTTTCCCAAAATTCTATTTCTACAAATTTTATCTTCATCACTCTCCTGAATATTTCATCTGCTTCAGTGTATTTTGAGAATGTAGGCTTGTTGACAAATATGTGTATCATGTCATGTTGTAGGTAGAAAATATTCTCAAAATTCTTGTAAAGTACCTTCCATGTGGGAATACCTTCTGAACTAAGAATATTAGCCTGATATTTGGCTACTTCACTCATCTTTTTATCATAATCATTATGCTTCATTAGTTTGTCATGAATAACTAATGGATTTGGAAGGCCTTTCTTCCTTAGGACATCAAATTTCATCATAAACCTTGTGATAACAACCTCCATGTTCTGGCATTTCCCTTCTAACTATATCATAAAGTTTATTTTATAAATAACCTTCCTAACTTCTAGGATGGTTTCTGTTCTTTCATTATTTCCAATTTCTTCTAGCTCTTGTCTGGTTTTGGAATTAATAAATTTGATGATTTCAAGAGCTTCTTCAGGTTTCTTGCCAAGATCTTCTTTGATATTTTGGATAGCTTATTTTGTTGATTTGACTAAATCTTTTTGCTCATAGATAACCTGGATTTATGGCCAAATATCATTGACTGATTCAATGATATTGGCCCATATTTTTTGCCTGATCTATGCCATGGGTTCTTTTAATGTTAAATATTTCTCTAACTTCTTTAATTGCTCATTCAACCTATTTGTCCTTTGTTCTTCATTATTGTGCATTATTTTAGCAATTTTCTTTTCATTTTCAAGAATTTTAAGCTATTATTTAAGTCTTTTAATCTCATTGGTTTGAATAGACACATCTTGCATAATTTTTACTAACTTTCTTGCCTCATTTGTATGTTGTGCTGATGTGGTGGAAGACTATGTTGCTGAAGTTGTTGATGAAGTGACCGGTAATGCTTTAGCCATTGGAACTGTAGTAGCTAATGATTCTGCCAATTTGGAAGGTATAGCTATGGTGACTACAGGAATGACTGTGATTGGAACTTTTGTTGCTCTATCCTTTTTCTCTTGGACCAACTTGTCCATTTCATTCTCTATTTCCTTAATCTGGGTAGTCAACTGTAATATGAGATTCATCATCTCATATTTATGATTTGTATCATGTAGTACTTCCTTTGCTTGAGGGTTTTCTGTAGGAGGAAGGTTTAGTTTCTTATTTAATGTAGCAATGTCTGCATTTTTCTTTTCAAACAGTTCATCTGCAACTTTTACATTACTAGGATAAAATCCTTCTTCAATTACTAAAGCTTCCAAAGATTTAATTCTATTTTATTTTTCCTGTGGGGATGCTTTTTCTAATATAAGTTGATCTCTGACATTTTCAAGAGCTTTTTAAAGCTTCTTCACACTCTTTTCCTTGTTTTTCATGGTTGAGTAAAGCATTTCACTAGCCTGTTTTTGAAATTAAATCTGATCAATGGGATGAAGGTCATCTGCTTGAACTTTATATGCATATTTTTCATAATGTGCTGGCATTTTAGGATGCTTTACTTTAGGCTGCAGGAAATTCATCAGCATTTTCCTAGTCTTATAGTCAAAATCATAAAGGAATCTGCTTTGGTCACTAGGTGACTGCTTCTGATACTGATTGTATGTATCATTCTCCAATGCTTCATTTTTCATATTTATTTCTCTATATTTCTGCATGATATCTATCTCCTTCTATACTTGTTTGCTGGAAGAGGACATGTCAACACTATGTTGCTTCTAAATAAGCTAAGTGTGTGAATTCGAAGGCTAATTTTCTTCTTCAATCACTATAGGAGGTGCACTATCATGTGCTCTTGTATCTGTATCAATCACTTCTATGGTTTCTACTACTGCATTGACAGGATTTACTTTAGGTTTCTTCCTGTACATCAATTTAAATATAGTTTCAATAGTTGTCTCTCCAGTGAATGATCCTTCCTCTCTCTTTCTCTTTACATTCCTATCTTCTTGGGCTAGAGTTTTAAATTTTTGACTGGTATCATGTTCCTTCTCTACCTCTACCAAGGTGTTCTCCTACCACTCAAATTGGTTGGAGAATTTCTCAATCTCTGGTTTCTTTTCATGTAAATAGGGAGTGAGTTTTCATTTAACTCTCAGTTTACTTATCACTCCAAGAGGATCATTAGACCACAGAAAACTATGACTGAACATGAATTCCTCCAAATTTTTTTCAGCCTTTGGACTTGCATCTCTATTGTTATAGATAAAAGGCCCAACTTGATTTTTCAATTTGAACTGTGTCTTCTTCTTTTCTGCCAAGAAATTAATTGCATATGAATTAAGAATCTACCTTATGTACTCAAAGGAAAATAACCTCATAGGGAGGTATTTGGGCTATTTATATGGAACAAGACATGATCCATATACTCGTATCTCAGTATGGCTTTAGTACAAGTACCAATCACCTATCCTATTATGATCTGAAAACTGTAGGACCTTCTTAATCTCTTCACTAATTCTAGGTTTCATGTTGCTATTCAGCAAATTGACCATATAATGAATGAAGGAATCTATAAACTCTATATAGGTGGACTGTGATGAATATTCTCTAGTAAGAGGAGTCCAAAATATGACTGGCTATGGGTTTCCTAAAACATCAAGATTTTGAAGGTTTATAGCAAATTTCTGAGACTGGAAGTATAAAAAAATATGGAATAAGAATGAGCAATACTTGAAAACACCTCCAGAAGGAATTTTGACCAACTGTTCATGAATATTGTCAGAAAGGTATTAGGAAAAAATAAAAATGGTAGCAAGAGGCTAACCATGTGTGAAAGTAGATAAAAAACCTAGTACTGCAACATCAACATGCTCATTTATGAAATATCCAAGAATAAAAGAAAACATGGAGATGATATGTCTTTTCCTTTCAGAAAATATTGTATAAGGGTATGGAGGATTTATCTTGGGAATTTCTACAGAATAAGGCATGAAAGTGTCAAATATCTAGAACTTCTTGGGGAAGTCTAGATTTAGGTATAATTGCGTGAGATCCTCAATGGACGAAGGAACTTAATCTGATCTGGATTGGATATGAAGCATTTTATTGATTGACTCAGCAGTAATGGTAAACAAGATTTCTTTTTCAAAGTTTATTATGGCTCTCTGATTAGGGAAATTGCAGGAGTGACATAGTCTGATCACTTCTGGGCATTGGAAAGTCTATGGGACAACATATTTTCGAAAACTAGACTCCCAAATAAAAACCTCTTTAGCCTGATCTATGGATTTTTCATGGCTCCAGCAGTGGAGCTCAAGAAGGTTAATTTCTGTGGCTATTTCATTAATCTTAAAATATTTATCAGCCAGAAGAGCATGTTCCACATTTACAATAGGGGGTTGTAGAGGATTAACAGATGCTACTACTTTGGAAGAAATTATTCCATTTTATTTATCAATTTTATGACTTTTTGACATAGGAAGAATTGATTTAGTCCTTTATGAGCACCTCTAACAAACCATAATAGTTTGGAGACTAATTTAGGATGAATAGGGGTTTATCTTATGGTCTGCAAAGGTTTACTTGATCAAATTTTCAATCTCTATGCTTAAAAATAGTTTTTCGGGACCTCAGAATTCTGCAAAAGGACATGAAGATAAAAAGTACTTTATTTTAGTTCTACAAAGGCTTAAAACTTCTTCAATTAATTAAGCTTCATTCTCTGTGATTAAAAAAACTCTTTAGGATCTCATAATTCTATAAAAGAATGCTTAGGGTATGCAGAAAAGGATTTTGGAAGGCAAGAGGGTTTTCCTAGTCTGCTAGTACTCCTAATTTGATTCAATTACTAATTACTTTCTTTTTAGATCAAGAACATGTCTTTTCTTTGAGGAATACCTGGGAAAAACAAATATTTTGGTCTGCAAGACAGTTCTAGGGATGTAGAAGGATTCCATAAGGCTTCATACGTCTTTATAGTGCTTTTGAATGTCTTATGTACTGTTGTAGCAGTGAATTGGTTGAATTTTTTTCAATTTGTCTTAAAAAAGAATTCGGTAGCAATTTTTTCAGTTTAAATAGCTCTTTCTGTAGGAAAATGTAATAGAAATGATGTAAAAGGGTGTAATGGGTGGCTATATTCATTTCTTATCAAACAATAATTTCATTGAATGTGTAGCCAATTTTGAATAGACATGGTGTTTTTCGCAATGGGCAGGAATACAACTGGGTGGTTTTTCACATTAATGAAAGGTGGTAAGTGGTAAAGTTCGTGAGGATGACATCAAATGAAAATGTGCCACATAGCTTGGAGTGGAGCACCAAAGAACCACGCTTTTCGCATGGTTAAGGGTATTATAATGCTTGTGCTATCGGATGTGCGATGAGGTTTGTTAGCTGTTAGATCTGGTGGGTGATGATCTGATGGATAGAATAATATGATGGAGTCATGAGATTGGATAGGCATGGGGACCGAGGTTTATGATATGTGATTGGTTATATGAGTATAAAGTATAGCTTAATAAATATAGTTGGGATTTATACAATATAACCAATGTGGTTAAGGTAACTGTGATTTATGTATAAGCAACGTTTATTAGCAATTTGGGTATGGATAAGTGGGACCTTTATAACAGGTGGGGATAGTATAAATCATAGGTTTTAAAATAAATTGTGGGTCCGAGATATATAACATGTGGGAATTAAACCATAGGTTATATCTAAAAATAATGGGTTGGGAATTATATAGTAAGGATTTAATATATACAGGATAAAAGGTATTATGGGATTTAATATATAAAGTCAAATTTTAATATGTAGAAATGTAAATAAGTTTGGGCTTTTAAATACACTAAGTATAGTGTTAAAATTGATATCGGGAATGGATTTCTTCATTGTGGGACCCAACATATCATTTTTTTTAAAGAAATACTTAGGAGAAAGGTTTTTTTTTTGTTTTTAATATATTTTTGAATGAAAATGGAATTAATAAAGGATTTTTACTTTTCCAAGGATAAATGTGAATTTTAACTTAGGAAAAGGGGCTTTTTGCAAGGGGGAAAAGTGTGAAATAAGCGGAAAGAGTAAAAATTAATGGGATGGGGTACTTTTACAAGGGAAAAATGATTTCAAAGGGAAATTAGTAAATGAAATGAAAATTTTCTACAATCCATGCCTTTGTAAAAACTACTTCTACCTACCCATATGCTACCCTAACATTTTTTCTTTATTTACATGAGTTCATTTGAGCTTGCAGACCCTCATTCATTTTTATTTTAAACAAAAAACTAAATAATTCTATGCTTATTTCTTCCAAGGGATCAGTTAAGCTGTTGAGCTCCTTATTATTCTCTACCTAAACATTGATCTGCCAAGGTTAAACTGTTTGTCCAAATCTTTATTCTCTATCTAACAACATGAAATTTAAAGCATGAAAGGTCAAGATTAAGTTGTTTAACCTTAATGGATAGTGAAATTTTTAACAAGATGGGCACAATATTTATTTTTCAATAAAAGTAAATAGTAGTGGCATTTGAATTTGCATCACTTTCATGTTTTATTTTATCTCTTTTTTGTTTGGGGTTCATTTTCATATTTTTTTTATCTCTTTTCTTTCAAATCCTTTTATTTTTATTTTAAGACTTTCACCCTCTTTACATTTTTTATTTTTCTAATATGGGAAAAAAAAATTCAAAAAGAAAAGTGTGTACATATTATAAGACTAATCAGCATAAATTCAAAATTATGAATCCTATTATTATAGGACCCTAACAGTGTCTCCACATGGGATGGCATTTCCTATTGAAATGTCAAGAACTTTGAGACTAGTAACCTTTGAATTTTGACCATGATGGCCTTGAAACTATTTTCGGAGCTCTGCATTATCCATAGTTATGATATTTCATCTTTCAAATCTTAGGGCCTTCTCTCCTGGTTTCAACTTTGCTAGAAAAACATCCAATCCAATCTAAAATCTGCAATGTTATGTACAATGAGAAAAGTAAATAAATTGAACTACTGTTATTATGGGGAATAGTAATGCTTCAACATTCTACCATTGATAGTTCCACCTGGCATATCTCATCCATCCAAATCCTTCGAAAAGAATGCATTGTTACCTTTTTAAGAATAAATGACATCAGGGCATTTCCATAATAAATCAAATTTCCCATGTTTACCTTTCTCTTCTATCCTAGAATCCCACTTAAGAACTTTGTCACCTATATAAAACTCATCTTCCTTATTCTTACTGTGAAATATCTTTTTAATATTTTTTTGAACAACTTAAGACTTGAGATATACTTCCTCCCTGATTTTCTGCAAGTGTATTTTTTGATTTATCCTTCTTTGGATATCATTGGTTTCGACCTGTAGTTCTTCTATTATTTTCATTACTGTTACTCCTAAAGAATATGGAAAAACATCATCCGTCCCATAAACCAGCTGATAGGGGATGTACCAATGGACTTGTTTGTGGTAAGTCGATCTGCCCATAAGGCATTCACTAACCTTTTTTTCCAAGTTTTCTTATTTTCTTCTAGTATTTTCTTGATGATATTCACAAGGATTTTATTGGAGTATTCAACAATACCATTACCTTGAGGGTAATAAGAAGTGGAATGGCCAAGGGTAATGTGGTATTTATTACAGAAGTCAATCAACTTTTTGGACTTGAAAGCAGCTGCATTATCAGTAATAAGCTTTTGGGGGCATCCAAATATGGACAGTATATTATTTTCTAAGAATGAGATTATGACAGTCTCAGTGACTTACCTGGAAGGAATGGCTTCTATCCACTTAGTGAAATAATCTATGAATGTCAAAATCCATTTGTGTTGGGTTGATGAGGGAGGGTGGATTTCACCAATAAAGTTTAAGCCACATTGTTGAAATGGAATTTCTATGGAGATGGGTTTAAGGGGTAAATGTCGTAACTTTTCTTCGCTTCAAAGATTTTGCATTTGTGATACGAGGTCACATACTTTTTCACATCTACAAATAGTGTAGGCCACGAAAAACTAGCCCTCAAGATTTTATCTGCAGTTAACTTCCACTAAAGGTGTCCTCCACAATAACTTGGATGAAACTCTTCCATAACTTTATCAAATTCATCTTTAAGAAAAAAATTCAATAAAATGCCACCATGATCTTTCTAGAATAGTACATTTTTTGTGATACAAAATTTAATTTCCTTTAACTTTAAAAATGTAGCTTTAGTTCTTGATAATTTAGGAGGAGATTGTAAATTTAGTAATACAAATATGATATCTACATACCATGGTGAATCTGAAAAGTCTTCACTAATATATGGAGTCGCGATCTCTTCATGATCATCTAATTGGGCAATAAAATTTATATCTAAAGCATGAAAATTTGATTCAGCCATGAGTTTCAATAATCCTTGATGTTTAATGAGTTTTGTGGGATTAATTTCTATGTCATGTTCCAAAATGGTGGCAATCCATTTTCCTCTTTTACCATCAGGCCCATTTTGCATTAGAATGTCCTTCACAACTGAATTTGGAACATAAGCAATGATATGTGAATACATTATGTACACTCTAAATTCTTTGATAGCCTTCACTAAAGCTAGTGCCTACTTGTCCATTATGTTATACTTCAAAGTGGCATCTCAAAGTGATTTGCTGAAAAAGAAATGGGCTGCTCATAGCCCTGATAATTAATTTGTAATGAGACTATAACAATAGTATGTTCTGAAGCAAAAGAAAAAATAATGAAATCCTTTTTGAAATCAGGACTTATTAGGACTGTTGTTCTTGTCAAGGCTTATTTTATTGATTCAAATTATTGTTTGTCCTCTACAATCCATTTAAGTATTGAGTCTTTTTTCAATATGTTATTGAATTCTCTAATTATTTTTGCTAAGTTTGAAATGAATCTTCTGAGAAAATTTATTTTACCTTAGAAAGCCTACAATTCTTTAATATTCCTAGGATGGATTCTATTCAAAATGGCCTCTATTCTAGTTGGTTCAATCCTAATTCCTGCTTTTGATATAATATTCCCTAATGTTTTTCCTTCTTCAAGTCCAAAAAGAGTATTTTTAGGTGTTAGTCATTAGTAATTTTTGCTTCTCATGGATGAATAAAATACTTATCTTAGATTTCTAGAAAAAAAGTTCATGAACATTGTGATTTCTTGAAATCTCACTGCTTTCATTATCCTTAGGATAAATTTTCACTAGTTTATCATTCATCTTGTCTAGCCACCACTAGCGCAATAATCCTAGAAGACCCATCCTGGGTTCAAGCCATATTTTTTTGCCCCAACTGTCACTCATTTTTTACCATGTCTTTCCTTTTGTCCCAGATCCTCTATTTTTCTTATCTACAAGATTCCATACTACTGATCAAACTTAATAATCCAATAATATTGATGACTCTTCCATAATATTCCCAGACACTGATTGTCTCTACAAACCCTCTAGAAAATCAAAATGCTAGATCCTAGGTCCTCAAAACACACTAAGCTTCTCACAGGTCCTATCTTACACTTGGTAATCCCTAAAGTCTAAATTCCTATCCAAAATCCAAATTCAAAGGTCCCCATTAGGTCACCAAAGGTTTCACTGAGTTATAGGATGGATTTGGTGCCCAACAAGTTATGCCTTCCTGCATAAAGAGGATTGCACTCAAAGGGGCCCCTTTGGCTCAAAGTACAAACATTGCAAGGGAAAGTTTCTCTTGTTCACATATTGTTTTTTAAGACAAGATGACCATCAGCAACAAGAGGAGGCAAAGTGATAGGGCATAATCATCACCAAGAAGTACACCCAAACAAGAAGAAAAAAACAAGCATATAGGTAAAAGAGTATCAGAGCTTGCTTTGGTGGATTAAAAAAACATTGATGACAAGAAAAAAATCCTCCTCCTTAAGCAAAGCTCAGAAATATTAATTCTAGGAAAAGAAGAGGATTCTAAAAGTTTCATGGATGAAATAAAGTGGACATTTCAAGCTCGGTTTTAAAACCATTGCTAAGTTCTTACGAAATCAAAGATCATATACCAAGTACATCTCTGCAGGGATGTATTGAATGATGACAATGTGCAAATGAGAGCAAAAGAACAAATCCAAACAGGTCTCTTATGCTCAAGTAGTTTTCCATTATGAATCAGGTGAAGTGCAGTAATTAAGGGTCTACATGGTTTCAAATCCAATAGGTGCTTGAAGACAATGATCATTCATCAAGACAAATGAATACAAAGGACTAAGTGTTGCTTATCATCAGTACTCCATGCTTAACTCCAAAGGTATTGCTACATAAGTTCTCAGAAGGGTGGCCCAGCCTTAAAATTTTCTTTGTTTCAAGAAGGAAGACAGTCTTTGACAAGAAGAGCTCCAAAGAAATTTAGGCGCCAAAATGAAGGTGTAAGAAGGACAGCTACTTTTTATACCTTATCATGAACTAAAATTTAAAAATATTGTCACAAACAAGTTCACTACACCTTGAAAACAAAGTCAAGGGAAAGAGTTAGTTCAAAGATGCCTAGCAGTGAGCACTCACCATGTACCAATCACATTATTTACTCAAGAAATTAACAGTGATATGGTACAAAGCAAGACATATATTACAGAAAAAGTTTATAAAGGAGGAGGACAGTTGGTTTAAGGGACTTCACCAGTGATAAGTGGAAAGGCTCACAGCTTGTTCCCATTGGTCTTTTTAAATAGATAGACAGAGAGCACAATTTTTTATAGGAGAATATTTTTTGGGTTTTTATAAGACCTCCTTCATGACAAGTAGAGGCTTAGAACCCAGTCAAAAGACCTCCTTCAATAATAAGCAGAGGGTCAAAAGTTTTTTTGAGGAAACTGAATGATTACATTTGCACTGCTTCCTCCAAAAAATGAGTAGACAGCTAAAGAATTTTAGTTATGAAGACACCTTACATAAGGTAAAAAGTCTATTTTGTCACTCAAACAAAAAAAAGGGGGTCTTCCTTTGTTTTTGAAACTCAAGGGCAAAAAAGTGTTAAAACACAAAAGAAGGGAAGATTTGCAAATTCAGAATGCATATCAAAAAGGTTTAAAAGCTCTCAAAACATGCATTTGTGTTTTTCATTGTTTGAGTTAACAAAAGAGATACCCTTTTCTTAAACCTTGAGATACTTCGGGCACCCATCTGCAAAAAATCTAAGGCACGACGCACTTCTAAACTAGCATGGTGCAACTGTATCCCCTCAGCAAAGAAATTTACATAGGGTGCGATGCACCTGTAGGGAGGCGCGATGCACCCTTGTCTCAGCCTGATAGGTAGAGCCCGAGAGCCCATTCTGCCCGGCCCATGCCACGACGCCCTCGCCCAATTGCAGAAAGCTTTGCATGAGCCATTGCGTTGGTTTGCATGAGAAACCACATCTGGTTTTAACCTTTTTCCATAGGCATTCTCCTAGCCCATATTACCTCCACACACTCAAAAGTTCTGCACGGCCCATAACCATTCTGCCCGGTCTGGCGTGCAGCAGGCACCCAGGCACCCAAGCAGTTTGCACATATTCACATAGCAGGCCTTGATTTTGTGCTCACCCCTAGATCAGTGTCAAAATAAACCAGGATCCCCTATCTTGGTGAGAAATGGTTCAAAGAAGCATTTTTGGACCTAGACCACTACAAGCCATTCTTGAAACTAGCTTACCAAAATAAATGCAAGGCGACCTTCCCCTTTTCTCATCTATTGAACAGTTACGTGGCCCTAATGAAGGTCATCATGAAATACTTTACATGTGAAGGGATATTTTCACGAGTCTAATCATACCAGGTCTGACTCTTGATGCACTTCACTCGGACCCAGCTATTGAACCTCCCTTTCTTCCTCTGCAGAAGCATTGACAAAATGGCTTAATATGTCTGAAAGAGAACCCCTACTTAACAAAAGGCTAGCTTATTTCATCATTGCCTCATAAAAATCCTCATCCTCCATCAACTTGAACAAAAAGGATTTCCTTTGGAATCTTTCATTTCTCATCCTGATTTCACCACTGCCCTTTCATCCCATGGCCCATTTCATGCCCCTTCCTCACCATCCACTCACTATGTCTCCCCTTCTTCTAGTCAATCTACTCCTCAAAAGAAAAATTCCCCTATGATTGAGAGTGGAAAGGAAGAGTCTAATCAAAGCAGTGATAATGAAGAACAAAGTGGCAGTCAGCATAACAATGATGGAGGAGGTACTAGTGATGATGATCATAGTGGCAGTCTGCATAGCAATCATGAAGAGAGTAGTGATAGGGAAGAACAAGATAGTCCTCAACAAATCAATCATAGTGGTAATCAGCTAAACAGTGAGGAATAAGGAAGTGATGGTTAACATGAAAAAAATGATACTTAGAAAAGTAATAAGCATGATGAAAGCTCCCAAATAGCTAGTGAAGATAATCTTCAAAAAGACAAGAAGCAGGATCAGAAAGACAACCATCACTCAATTGAAGAAAGAGATAGTGGTAACTTGCAGCAAGATAAATAAAAAACTCAAGAAGAAATCATTCATGATGAAGACACCCAGAGTGATGGCAAGAAAATACAAAATAGAGAACACTCCAAGGGTGACAACATGAAACAAAAGGAGCAAAATAGTCCTAAGGGAAGCCAAGACCAAATCAAGGAATATGAAACAAGTAATGATGGATCAAAAGAAGATAGTAAAAACATATAGCATGAAGAGATTTCTCAAAATCATGTGCTAGCTGCCTCTCCTAGGCAAGGGGCCATGAATTTTTCTCCATAAGTGGCGAAGCCTAAAACCACTAAATCTGCAAAGAAGAAGACTTTTCAAGCTGTAACTGCAAATGTTACTAGAGCACTCTAGAGTAGAGGCAAGTTGCCCAAGCAGCCTATCATTGAAGTGCCAAAGAAAAAAAGGGCAAAGAAACCCATTTAAAGCAAAGGTAAGGAAAAAGTAGAGCAACATGAGAGCAGCCATGAACAAGATAAAGAGTTTGACATAATCCAAGTGGAGAGTGATGTCGAAGATGACCAAATCAGAATTCTAAACTCTCTTCTACGAAACAGAGAATCTCAAATTGAAGATTTAGAAGCTGACTTAGAGAGGTATAAAGACCTCATTCACTTCATGCAGTTACAAAATAGACAAATGAGTGGGCAAATGGCAATCTATGACGCCCGGGGCCTCAAGTACTGACAGAAAGAACAAAATGCACAAGTAAAACTTGAGGAATACATGGGTGAATTTGAAGATGTGGAGGAAGAAAAACTAGTGAGGAAAATGCCTAGGACCATGGGTCTTAGGAAAGCCTTGGAGAAGCAAAGGGAAGAATAATCAACCCTTGCTCAGCAATACCCTCTCACACAGCTGCTTGCTGAAGAGATAGAGAATGATAAAGAGTCTTGGCTTGAAAGAGAAAACACACACTTGGAAGACAAATTAGACAAGGAAAAGAAAGATTTGGGTTTTCAAAGGAATATGACCTAGCATTACGAAAGGCTATATCAATTTTCCCGAAGAAAACTAAAGATTGCCCAAGAAAAGCTCAAAACTACCCAAAGAAGGTGCCCGCTGAAAAAAGGAGGAAAGGACACAACTAGGCTTGGAATTTTGGCTCAAGCTTCATTACATGCTTCTAAAAACCCTTAAGGGGTTTACTCACAAAAATTGGGCAATTTTGGGCACATTCTTGTTTTTTGTGAATTTTAGGCCTAAAAGCATAAAAGAAAGGGTGCCTTAACTTTTTATTAGAGCATCCTCAGCTGAGGAAAATTATATTTTTGGATTCCTTGACATCAAAGGAACGTGCTCAAAAATTTTCAGATCAAATGAACTTGTTTCGGTCCCTCAAAAAGGCCAAAAACAACCGTTTTTAACCTTTCTGCCCCTAATATCAGCAGGTGCCACACTCGGTTTTTTCACTGTTTCTATTTTTCGACTAACATCCAGGCATCAAATTTGAAAAAATCAAGTATTTTTCGAATTTAGACATCTGTAGCTTTCCAACGAGCCATCACGGGCCCAAATCCGATGCCGAGAAGGGGTCCAAAACTTAGCCACAACAGACCCCAATTTTTGTTGATTTGGAGTACACACAGAGACAACTTTTTTGCCAAAAAGTCAATGAGAGACACTAATTAATGGAAAATTGTTTTTTTTGATATTTTTTTTGGACAAAAAACTCCTGATTTGATTGGGGAGTTATGTTTTGGTGTGTTTCATTTATTTTCTTATCTCTTATGTGTCTTGGGCCTTGCATGGTCATTAAGCACATTTATGACATTTATGGCTGAATTAGGGTTTTTGGAAGCCTCTTAGGGTTTCCACCTCCTCATTTGCTCCATAAATAGAGCATGAGGCTCTTGTATATTTTTTTGGATGTTGATGACTTATGTTGAAGTAATACATAGTCCCTTGAAGCCTTTGATGAGAAATTGATGTCTTGGAGCTTATGCATGATCTGATTCACTTGTTGATGGAGAAGGACTATTTGCAGGATCCATAGGCTTGGTTGATGGTGAATTTTTCTCTTGTTAATGTTTTCTAAGTTTTTCATATGTTTCCCATCCATCTATGCTGTAGTAGGACAAAAAACTTAGACTAAGATATGCTTGTTGATGGCACCTTAGATCTGTTTTTTTCCGTCACTGCCTAAATGTTTTCTTTTGCTTAAGATATGTTAGAGAATTCATCTTTTTCTCTCTAATAATTTTTTGGCTTGTCTATTTTCTTGAATTATTTGGTTCAGTTAGTATTAATAATGATTTATGGCTAGCCCTGCATATTGTTACCTTTGAAATACTCTATTCTTGGAATCCTCTTTTGAAGTAGCTTTGCCTATAGTTTGAAAAAGAAGTGTGTCTTAATCATGATCTTTGCCTTACTTAGCTAAAATTGTCTCAAGGAACTCTCATATCTATCACTGTGGATGCTAGGGTTTGTATCTTCTTCTATTGTTGTAGTTACTTGTGCAACTTAAATGTTTTTCCTACTCTTTATGATAAAACCCATGAAAGATTCAATAAGTTTTTCATTTCTATGTTTTATCTGAATGTTGTCTTGGTTGATTATTTGCTTTCAGTCTGAAATCAAATGGATTAGTTTTTCTTAAGCCTTTGATTCCTTTTCTATGCTTATAAATATTCTAACTCCCTCAGTTTAGAAGTATATAAAGGATTATGTTTCTGCCATTTATTAGCTTGTTGTTCTCAAGTTTAATGTCCATCTCATGATCCTTCACAACCTTAAAGATCCACCAACTAGGTTAAATTTCCCTGCAAATGCTTTTGGCACCATTGATGAACTCATTCATGACCTTGTTTGACTCCATTTCCTAGTGACTTAACAATATCCCTTGTTTTCTATCTAAATCTATCTAACCATCATACCCAACCAAAAACAATCAAAATACCCTGCACCTAACATCTAGCCTAAAATCAACCCTAATAAGAAAATAAGCTCATATCTTTGCATCTAATTGAGAGATATCTCTTTGAATCCAGGAAGGCTAGGTCCTAGGATTCCAAATCTTGGTTTAATGTTACCCTGTACCTTTGTATCTCAATCAATCTAGAAAATTATGGGGAGCTAACATAATGGTGATCACGGCGGGACTGATTTCATAGTAGCCTAACAAACTCTTGTAGACTCATATCCATCCCCAGTTTGACTTAAAAACCAACCCATAGCTAGAGTAGAAACTAATTACTTCACCATCCTAGCATGATAATGACTTAGTTAGGGGATACTCATTAAGGCTGCATAAAGAAAGTAAAAACCCAAAAAGTACTCCCTAGATTGATTTTTTTATCAAGAATTTGGTGGTGGACCATTTTATACATATCCTCAAAATTTGAAAAGAAAAAATCCACCTGGCGACTCCACTAAGCCTCCAGTAGGCCTTCCTCATCCCACTAGTCCCATAGGTTGTTCTAGCATTGTGTCAAATTAGTCCTAAGTAGTTTTTAAGGCCTATTTATACCTTGTGTGAATAGAGAGATATGGCTTCACGAAGGATCTATACCAGATCACACCCGGACCCAAATCCTCCTACCATAGTTGATAACCTAGAAAAGATTTTTTGGAAAAATCCTAAAGCTCGAAACTCACCCACCATTAGGACCATCCATAGAGCAAGTTCTGCACTGGAACACCTTACAGTTTCACAAGATCCTCAGTTTGATTTGCACCATACCAAGAACCTATTTATGACCAAATCGCAAAGTAGGGTTGACCAAGCTGAATTTGAGCCCATAGATTTGCAGCAAAGCTCCAGCAGAGAATCTTCTCCTTCCACTCCATCTGATTTTTAGCTTCTCCATCACCTCAGCCATTTTCATCTCAAATATACTCAGAATCAATATTTTGGTCCAAGTACCTCAGCTACACCCATCCATACCACCAGTGTGAAAACCACCTCACTCCATCCTCCTCCACCTCTCACAAATCCTCCCCTTGTAAATCAGCGCTTGTTTCCTTTCCCTCCCATTATGGCAACCTAGAATGCCCCAATAGCTCTACAACAACCACTATTATCTCTGTGAAATGACTATCAGTCCAAAATCCCTCACTTCTTAGGGACTGAATCCATCACTGCTAAAAAACATGTAGATAGAATTAATGATGCTTTTGACTATATGGAGATAGAATAAGAAACCATAAAAATGAGGATTTTTGCTCGAAGCCTAGGGGGAGAACCCAAGAAATGGTTTAAATACTTGCCTCCCAACAACATTCATGATCCCCCTACTCTATACCAAACTTTTGTGAACAAATGGGAAATCAAGAAAAACCCTCTCCAAATTTTGCCCGAATATAACAATCTTAAGAGAAATATGTGAGAAAGCATTCATGACTACTCCATTAGGTTTAAAATTGTTTACAATGCTCTTCCACCTCACATAAAACCTCCACAAGGCTTGGCCTTGGTGAAATATCCTGAAGGCTTTGATGCTAATATGGCCTATCAACTAAGGGAGAGAAATTACCTAACTCTAGAAGACATGCAAAAGGGAGCTGTAAGTGTAGAGGCCAATTTTTTTCAGAAGAGGGCCAGGGTAAGATCAGAAAAGAGGGTGACTTATAGAGATGACACAATGCTTGCACCCTCCTCTTCCGACACCAAAATCGACTCCATAGTCAGGAAAATGGAGAGGATGATGAAAAAATTTAGTTTGAATGAGAGAACACCTCCTAGGGAAAATGAAGCCAATATTAAAAATAGGAATAGAAATCAAAATTTTAGAAGATACCCTCCCCCAATTAGACAAAGAGAGAGTGACCAACAAATCAGATCCCCATTCCAAGACAACTATGTAGATGAAGAAGAAAGAGAGCCTGAGTAGTTGGAAGAAGGCCATGTAAATGTCATAGGTTCGGATGATGAGGATAAAAAATTCCTTACCGAAGAAGAAAAAAGGATGTTTTCTTCAAAACCACATGGGAAATAATATGAAGATTCCGAAGACTATATACTAGGATTTGAGAATGCCATAATGGAAGTCCATAGGTAGTATGACCTTAGGAGTAAAAAGAGTCAAGATATTCCTAAAACCAATTATCCAAACACTGTTGTTAGAAAAACCTCTAAACCTATCCGTAAAAAGACAACAAAAAATACAAATACTATGGCTAAGAAAACTGAACCAAACATACCAAAGACTAGTCAACCTAACAAAGATTCAAGCTGCCCTAGTGCTTCAACTAGTGGCCCTAAAAAAATCCTGCTTTCCAAACCATTAAATCAGAATCAGAAAATTAAAAATGTAGAAAAGTTCATGGGTGATAAAACTGATCTAAATGCAATAAAGACACCTACACCCTTTAGTTTTGAGGGGGAGATTTCCAAGATCAAGATAACCATACCCCTCACTGAGCTAGTAACCCAAGAGGTATATAGATCTCATATTTTCAAAGTTTTAAATATAAAGAGTGATACTGATACTTTAAACTTAAATAATGATAAATTAGAATTGTTGTTTGGTCATGTAGTAGAGGGAAAATATCAAGAAGGAGTTGTCCCTCCTTTCTATGTAAGTCTAAACATACATGATAAAATTCTGCATAATGTTATGTTAGACTCCGGTGCCTCACACAACCTCATGCCGAAGGTTGTGATGGAGATATTGGGCTTAGAGATCACAAAACCCTACAAATATTTGTACCTTTTTTATTCCAGTAGGGTCAAGTGTCTAGGCCTAATCAAGGATCTGTGTGTCAATCTGGCACAAATCCCTGCTAAAAGTCTAGTCATGGATATAGTTGTGGCTGACATCCCCCCAAAATATGGCATGCTTTTATCTAGATCATGGGGGGCTAAACTCCAGGGAAGCCTTCAAATGGGCATGACTTATGCCACCATCCTAGTGTTCAATCAAACAAGGATATTATATCGGGAATCCCATAAGAAATACATGGTGAGTAACATAGATAGGCCAAATAATGCACCAATTTATTCCATTCACTCAGAACGTGACTCCTTTATCCTATAAAATAAAAATGACATAGATGAAAAAATATATGACAAGGAGAAAGGACTAAGCCCCTCAGAACAACCAAGCTCATCCTCTGACCAATAAAATGACACCCCAAATCCTAGCAGCCCTAAAGTGCAGAATATTGACAAAACTGAAATTGAAACCCTTTAGCATATAAGCTTTGATGGCTCCTATCATAAGGCCGGTTTAGGAGCAGGAGTTTGGTTCCACAACAAAAATAAAGGCCATTCCTATAGGCTATATTTCTAATGCACCAACAACGTTGCAGAATATGAGGCTCTCCTTATTGGTTTACACCTACTCAAAGACCTCAAAGCTAAAAAAATATTGGTTCAAGGAGATTCAAAAATTATCATAAACCAAATTAAGGGAGATTATTGAGCTAAGAACCCTAGGTTAAGGGAATATAGAAATGTTGCCCTAGACCTTCTCAAAACCTTTGAGAAATATGAGCTCACTTTCATTCCTAGGGCCCAAAACTACCTTTCCAATGAGCTTGCCTTTGCTACCAGCAATTTCTCTTTACCTTATGAAGAGAACCAATTCCTCATAAAAATAAATAGCAAGCCTACTATACCGGACAACCTAAACCATTGGCAAGTGTTTGAAAATGATGACCAAATAGATAATTTTCTGCAATCGAGAAATGACTTTGCAAGTGTAAAATAGAGTTTGAGATTTGAAAGAAATACTTCTGCTGAAAAAGAAACTCCAAAAATAGAGCTGCCCTTTGATGATGATATAAACCACCTTCAAAAATCTTGTGTAGCATAATTATTTGATAAATTTGATCCAAAAGAATTTTAAATTTTGCAGTACAAAAATGACACCTTGCCAAGAGGCCTTACACCACTAGAAGAGCTGTTTGATTTTAATGATGTAGCTAAAAAACCCAATATGGAATCCACTGAAACAAATGTAGAAGAGTGTAACATTGGAGAGATGAAAGAGCCCAAAATGATCAAGCTGTCCAAAACTCTTCCATCTCTCACAAGACATAAATACATTGAGATTTTTAGAGAATTTAAAGATGTGTTTTCTTGGGACTGTGAAGACTTGAAATCCTATGACACCAAAATCATTCAACATAAAATTCCTCTCAAATAAAATCAGAAACCATTTAAATAGAATTTGAGATGAATAAACCCCCATTTGTTACCCTCAGTTGAGAAATAAATCAAAAATATGTACGATGCCGGGATCATAGTCTCGATCCAATACTCAGAATGGGTTTCCAACCTTGTGTCAGTTAGGAAGAATACCGATGAAATTAGGCTTTGTATTGACTTCAGAAATTTGAACAAAGCCTCCTTGAAAGGAAATTACCCTTTGCCTAAAATTGATCACATACTCCAAAAGGTAGTTGGCTCACAAAACATTTCACTACTGGATGGGTTCTCAAGTTACAACAAAGTTCTAGTCTTCCCAAATGACCAACTTAAAATTGCTTTCAGTACACCTTGGGGTACATTCATCTATATTAAAATTCAATTTGGTTTAATGAATGTAGGGGATACTTTCGAAAGGGAAAGAGACATTGTTGACACCTAATCCTAAGGGTTGGGTGAGGATATTCAATATTGTATATTAAATAATATTAGGAAATAAGGAAGGCCAAGAGTCATTGGGAGATGAATCCCAATAGCCTCACTTCCATGTATAAATATATGCACATTATTAATCTAATACACATTCTAATTTGCGGAGTTACCTCATGGTTTGACATGGTATCAGAGCCAGTCCCACTATTGGCATTTTTTCCTGTGGTGTAACTCTCTCATTTCTGCTAACAGTATTTTGTTCAGTCAATTTTATGTATAGTTTTTGCTGCTCCCTTAGATTTCTACCATTCTGAGTTTATATATTGAAATTTTGCATTTTTTTAATCTATCTCTGAAATTTCTACACAGTTCTGAATCATTTATTTGTAGCTTCTAAAGATTCTGTAATTTGCAGTTCTTGCAATTCTGCAAGTTATAGCTCCAAAAATTTTGCAGTGATTACAATCCTGCAACTCTAGTTTTTTAAATAGCCTCTTGGCCTTCCCATCACTCATACATTCATCACTCACCCTCCTCTCTATTCGCTCCCCCATACCTCCTCTCCAGGCCTTCTCTATTGGAAGGAGAACGTGGGGGTCATTGGAAGACCACAACAAACAAGATCCTTAGAGCTGGCTACTATTGGCCCACCTTATTTTCCGATACTCACAAAATAGTCACAACATGCCATAAATACCAAATATTTGATGGAAAAAAGAAGCTCATATCTTTAAACTTGCACCCCATTAGTGTTGAAGCCCCTTTTCAGCAGTGGGGTTTGGACTTCATAGGAGAGATCCATCCTACTTCATCTGCCCAACATAAATGGATCCTCACTGCCACTGACTATTTCACCAAGTGGATAGAAGCCATCCCTTCTAGAAATTCCACTGATTTAGTTATCATCAAATTCCTTGAAACGAAAATCCTATCCATGTTTGGTTGTCCTAAGAAGATCATCACCGATAACGTTGTTGCCTTTACGTCTAAGGAAATGGTGGAATTTTGCTACAAATATCACATCACCCTTGGTCACTCCACTACTTATTTCCCACAAGAGAATGGACTAGCTGAGTCCTCCAAAAAGAGCTTGGTAAACATCATTAAGAAGCTCTTAGAACAAAATCAAAAAGCATGGCATAGCAAACTAGTGCATGCACTATGGGCCGATAGACTAACCACCAAGAAATCCATTGGTACGTCTCCTTATCAACTAGTGTATTGCATGGATGCAGTTTTTCCCACCTCTTTAGGAGTCCCAGTCATGAAGCTTCTTCAAGAGGTTCAATCAGAAGAAAATTACATGCAGAGGAGGCTGAACCAAACCATTCATTTGCAGCAATCAAGAGAAGAAGTTTACAAAAGGACCCAAGCTATCTAGGACAATATCAAGAAAATATTTGATAGAAGAACCAAAGAAAATGATTTCCAGATTGGAGACAAGGTTCTGAAAAGGGATTCAAGAAAGGAGGACAAATGAAAACATGGTAAGTTTGAAAATCTGTGGAAAGGCCCCTATATCATTGATTCGGTGAGAAGCAACAATGCTTTCTTTATGAAGGAACTTGATCGAATTGAAATGTTTGGAGGTCTTGTAAATGGGAGGATGCTTATACATTACTTTTGTCAAGAACCTTAGTCTAAAATTTCTCATTCCTTGTACATACCATTGTTTGATGAAAGGATATAAAGACAAAAACCCTAAAAAATAGAAAAGGGGAAAAGAGGGTAGGAGTGGAAAGATAGGTAGATCCCCATACCAAAAAAAATAAAAAAAATGATGTTGCTGAAAGTGTGCAAGTCTAAATGCCACTACTAGTCTTTGAAAAACAAGTCCTGTTTAGTCATCTAGTCTAATCATGGTTGAACATGTTTTCAATTTAGTTGCTGATAGGTTAGTGAAAGAAAAAACTTGTCAAAATCATGTAAAATTGACTTGTCAAAAGATAATAGATTAGGAATGAAAATATACTGGTTCTGCATGCTCAAAACAGAACCAAAGAGGAAGATGAGGATGCATAACAAATGATAGATCACAGCCCTTATCTTTCTATTTTACTTCCATGAAAAATAATGTTTGTGTGTAGCTTGTTCTTATGCCACAACTCATGGTAAGTAAGATTGCCTAATCTTGATTTAAACCATTCTTTCAATTTCATGTTTATAGCTTAGAGAATGAATTTTTCAAATAGCTTAATCTTGACAAATGATTAGACTAGGTAGAGAATAAGAGAGTTCATTAGCCTAATCTAAACTCTTGGAAGAAATAAGGGTACAATTACATAGTTTGATTTGTGTTTTCAAAAATAAAAATGTCAAGGGTTTGCCAGTCCAAATGCACCCAAGGAAGAAAAAATGTTAGGCAAGTAGGTTGGGTAGGTAGAGATGATGTTGATGTTTATCATGCTTTTTTTCAGATTGCTAAGATCATAGCTTCAAGCAAGCATCAACAAATGAAAAGAAGTAAAAATCTGCACAATGGATGAGGCATTGGTCACCATAAAGCCATAGATCTGAAGTTCTGGACAACTCCTAAAAAGGAGCTACCCTCCCCAAGTGGAGCCACTATTAGTCATCAGTAATTTTTACTTCACATGGATGACTAAAATACTTATCCTAGATTTCTAGAAACAAAGTTCATGAACATTGTGAGTTCTAGAAATCTCAGTGCTTTCATTATCCTTAGGATAAATTTTCACTAGTTTATCATTCATCCTATCTAGCCATCACTAGCCCAATACTCCTGGAAGACCCATCCTAGGTTCAAGCCATATTGTTTTGCCTCAACTGTAACTCATTTTTTACCATGTCTTACCTTTTGTCAGAAATCCTCTGTTTTGCTTATCTACAAGATTCCCTACTACTGATCAAACCTACTAATACAATAATATTGATGACTCTTCCATAATATTCCCAGACACTAATTGTCTCTACAAAGCCTCTAGACAATCGAAATGATAGATCCTAGGTCTTCAAAACACACCGAGCTTGTCACAGGTCTTATCTTGCACTTGGTAATCCCTAAAGTCTAAATTCCAATCCAAAATCCAAATCCAAAGGTCCCCATTAGGTCACCAAAGGTTTCACTGAGTTATAGGATGGATTTGGTGCCTAGCAAGTTATGCCTTCCTGCATAAAGAGGATTTCACTCAAAGGGGCCCCCTTGGCTCAAAGAACGAACATTGCAAGGGACAACTGCCCTTGTTCACATATTTTTTTTTAAGCCAAGATGACCATCAGCAACAAGAGAAGGAAAAGTGATAGGGCATAATAATCACGAGGAAGCAGACCCAAACAATACAAAAACAACAAGCATATAGGTAAAAGAGTATTAGAGCTTTCTTTGGTGGATTAAAAAAACATTGATGACAAGAACAAAAGCCTCCTCCTGAAGCAAAGCTAAGAAATATTCATTCCAGGAAAAAAGCAGGATTCTAAAAGTTTCTTGAATGAAATAAAGTGGACATTTCAAGCTTGATTTTATGACACATTGTGAAGTTCTCAGGAAATCAAAGATCATCTACCAAGTACATCTCTGCAGGGATGTATTCAATGATGGAAGTGTGTAAATGAGAGAAAAGGAACAAATCCAAATAGTTCTCTCATGCTGAAGTTGTTTGTTGTCATGAATCAGATGAAGTGCAGTAAGTGAGGGTCTACATGGTTTGAAATCCAATGGGTGCCTGAAGACAATGATCATTCATAAAGACAAATGAATATAAAGGACTAAGTGATGCTATCATCAGTACTCCATGATTAACTCCAAAGGTATTGCTACATAAGTTCTCAGAAGGGTGACCTAGCCTTGCAAGTTTCTCTTTTTCAAGAAAGAAGATAGTCTTTGACAAGAAGAGCTCCAAAGAAATTTAGGCACCAGAATGAAGGTGTAAGAAGGACAGCTGCTTCTTATACCTTATCATGAACTAAACTTTAAAAATACTGTCACAAACAAGTTCACTACACCTTGAAAACACAGTCAAGGGAAAGAGTTAGTTCAAATATGCCTAGCAGTGAGCACTCACCATGCACCAATCACATTATTTACTCCTTAAAAACTTCACAGTGATATGGTACAAATAAAGACATATATTACAGAAAAAGTTCATAAAGGAGGAGGAAAGTTGGTTTAAGGGACTTCACCAGTGATAAGTGGAAAGGCTCACAGCTTGTTCCCATTGGTCTTTTTAAATAGACAGACAGAGAGCATAGTTTTGGATAGGAGAAGATTTTTTGGGTTTTTATAGGACCTCCTTCATGACAAGTAGAGGCTCAGAACCCAGTCAAAAGACCTGCTTCACCAATAAGAAGAGGGTCAAAAGTGTTTTTGAGGAAACTGAACGATTACATTTTCACTGTCACTCAAACAAAAAAAAAGGGGGTCTTCCTTTGTTTTTGAAACTAACGGGCAAAAAGGTGTTAAAACACAAAAGGAGGAAAGATTTGCAAATTCAGAATGCATATCAAAACGGTTTAAGAGCTCTCAAAACAAGAATTTGTGTTTTTCATTGTTTGAGTTAACAAAAGAGATACCTTTTTCTTAAACCTTGAGATACCTCAGGCACCCATCTGCAAAAAATCTAAGGTGCCACGCACCGGTAAACTAGCGCGACACACCTGTAGCCCCTCTCCAAAGAAATTTACATTGGACGTGATGCACCTGTCGGGAGGTGTGACCCACCTATGTCTCAACCCAACAGGTAGCGCCCAGGCACCCATTCTTCCCAGCCCATGCCACGGTGCCCTCGCCCAATTGTAGAAATATTTGCATGGGCCATTTCCCTAGTCTGCACAAGAAATCACATTTGGTTTTAACCTTTTTCCACAGGCATTCACCCAGCCCATATTACCTCTGCACACCCAAAAGTTCTACATGACCCATAACCATTTTGCCCAGCCTGGCATGCAGGAGGCACCCGTGCGCCCATGAAGTTTTCACACGCGACACACCTATGCACAGGAAGGTTGCACCTTGCTCAAGCCCTCCAGAAATGAAAAATTTCAAATGAATGAATAAAAATTGTTTTTTCTAAGTTGCAGAGGATTTTGTTAAGAGGTATTTCACCTTCTCTTACATCTTTTTATGGTCTTAAGATACTTGTTTTTGAAGAGATAATATAAGGAGGAAGAAGAAACTATGGTGTTCAAAGAGAAATTCATAGTTCATTAGGAGAAAAAGAACCTGTTCGATCAACAATAAAAGGGAAAATAGTGTTTTTATGGAGAGTGGTAAAGTGTGTTTTCAAAGGTCCCCTGTTACTAAATAAAAAGGGTGAAACAATGATTGAAAAGGAAATACCATTTTCAGTTCATAAAAACTTGTTTTAGTTAAGTGGTTAAAAGAGAAGCACAGTCCTACACAGAGGAAAAGAGTTGTAGTGCTAAAAAGAAAAGAAACATGTTTCCAAAGACATAGATCATATTGAAGGCCTTCCTTCTCCAGTCACAAGGAAAGAACACAATTCTTAAGAAGTAAATTTGTTTTCAATTATCAAGAACTTGTTTGCCAACTAAGGAAGAGAAATAGTAGTTAAAGAAGAGATCTATTTTTAGTGCATTTGAAAGAACTGTTTTTTTTAAGCCAATGAAAGGAACCTAAAACAAACATGCCTCCAAGAAGGTCAGCAAAGGTGGGTATCATAGCCAGTTTGAGCCCATTACAACTCAGGGGATAAATGACTCACCTTCGGTACTTTTCAATTTTCATGAGGTAGGGTGCCTTGATTTTTTCCAAAGAGTCCAAGAAGTCGCCAACTACCCTCCCTTGACACAGTTGTTTTCCCTGAGGCTACAAGTGGAACATATTCACATAGCAGGACTTGATTTTTTGCTCACCCATAGATTAGTGTCAAAAGCAACCAAGATCCCCTAATTTGGTGAGAAATGGTTCAAACAATCCTATTTTGACCTAGACCACTACAACCCATTCTTGAAACCAGCTTACCAAAATAAATGCAAGGTGACCTTCCCCTTTTCTCATCTATTGAACAGTTATGCACCCCTAATGAAGGTCGTCATGAAATACCTTACATGTGAAGGGATATTTTCACGAGTCTATTCATATCATGTCCGACTGTTAATGCACTTCACTCGGACCTAGCTATTGAACCTCCCTTTCTTTTTCTACAGAAGAATTGACCAAATGGCTTCATTTGTCCGAAAGAGACCCCCCTGCTCAAAAAAAGGCTAGCTTATTTCATCATTTCCTCATAAAAATCCTCATCCTCCATCAACTTGAACAAAAATGAGTTCCTTGGGAATCCTTCATTTCCCATCCTGATTTCACCACTACCTTTTCATCTCGTGGTCCATCTCATGCCCCTTCCTCACCATCTAGTCACTATGTCTCCCCTTATTCTAGTCAATCTACCCCTCAGAAGAAAAAATCCCCTATGATTGAGAGTGGAAAGGAAGAGTCTAATCAAAGAAGTGATAATGAAGAACGAAGTGGTAGTCAGCATAACAGTGATGCAGGAGGTACTAGTGATGATGATCATAGTGGCAGTCGACATAACAGTCATGAAGAAAGTAGTGATAGGGAATAACAGGACAGTCCTCAACAAAGAAATCATAGTCGTAATCAGCTAAACAATGAGGAAGAAGGAAGTGATGGTGAACATGAACAAAATGATACTCAGCAGAGCAATAAGCATGATGAAAGCTCCCAAACAGCTAGTGAAGATAATCTTCAAAAATACAACGAGTGGGATCAGAAAGATAACCATCACTCAATTAAAGAAAGAGATAGTGGTAACTTGCAGCAAGAAAAATAAAACACTCAAGAAGAAATCATTCATGATGAAGACACCGACAGTGATGGCAAGCAAACACAAAACAGGGAACATTCCAAGGGTGAAAACATGAAACAAAAAGAGAAAAATAGTCCTAAGGGCAGCCAAGACCAAATCAAGGACAATGAAACAAGTAATGATGGATCAAAAGAAGATAGTAAAAACATAGAGCATGAAGAGAGTTCTCAAAATCATGTGCTAGCTGTCTCTCCTAAGCAAGGGGCCATGACTTTTTCTCTAGAAGTGGTGAAGCCTAAAACCACTAAATCTATAAAGAAGAAGACTTTCCAAGCTGTAACTCCAAATGTTACTAGAGCACTCCGGAGTAGAGGCAAGTTGCCCAAGCATCCTATCAATGAAGTGCCAAAGAAGACAAGGGAAAATAAGCCCATTCAAAGCAGAGGTAAGGAAAAAGTAGAGCAGCATGAGAGCAGCCATGAACAAGAAAAATATCTTGACATATTCCAAGTGGATAGTGATGCCGAAGATGACCAAATCATAATTCTAAACTCTCTTCTACAAAACAAAGAATCTCAAATTAAAGATTTAGAAGCTGAATTAGAGAGGTCTAAAGACCTCATTCACTTCCTACAGCTAAAAAATATACAAATTAGTAGGCAAATGGAAATCTATGAGGCTCGGGGCCCTCAAGTATCGACGGGAAGCACAAAATGCACAAGTAAAGCTTAAGGAATACATGGAAGAATTTGATGATGTGGAGGAATAATAATAACTACTGAGGAAAAGGCCTAGGACCATGGGTCTTAGGAAAGCCTTGGAGAAGCAAAGGGAAGAAGAATCATCCCTTGCTCAGTAATACCCTCTCACATAGCTGCTTTCCAAAGAGATAGAGAATGATAAAGATTCTTGCCTCGAAAGTGCAAAAAAACACTTGGAAGACAAATTAGACAAGGTGAAAAAAGATTTGGGTTTGCAAAGGAAGATGAGCAAGCATTACAAAAAGTTAAATCAATTTGCTTGAAGAAAACTAAAGATTTCCTAAGAAAAGCTCAAAACTGCCCAAAGAAGGCGCCCGGTGAAAAAAGGAGGAAAGGACACATCTAGGCTTGGAATTTTGGCTCAATATTCATTTCATGTTTCTACAAACCCCTAATGGGTTTACTCACCAAAATTGGGCAATTTTGGGCACAATCTTGTTTTTTGTGAATTTTAGGCCTAAAAGCATAAAATCATGGGTGCCTTAACTTTTTCTCGGAGCATCGTCAGCTGAAGAAAATTATATTTTTGGATTCCTTGACATAAAACGAACATTCTAAAAAATCTTCAGATCAAATGAAGCTGTTTTGGTCCCTCAAAAAGGCCAAAAACAACCATTTTTTACCTTTCTGCCCCTAATATCAATAGGTGCTACACTCCTCGATTTTTTCACTATTTCTACTTTTTGACTAACTTCCATGCATCATATTTGAAAATACAAAGTATTTTTGGAAATTAGACATCCATATCGTTCCAACGAGCCATCACGAGCCTGAATCCGACGCTGGGAAGGGGTCCAAAACTCAGCTGCAACAAACCCCAATTTTTGCTGATTTGGAGCTATGGATAGAGACAACTTTTTTTCCAAAAATTCAACAAAAGACACTAACTAATAGCAAATTGGTTTTTTAATAATTTTTTTGGAAAAAACACTCTTGATTTTATTGGGGATTTATTTTTTGGTGTGTTTCATTTATTTTCTTATCTCTTATGTGTCTTGGGCCTTGCATGGTCATTAAGCACATTTATGACATTTATGGTTGAATTAGGGTTTCTGGAAGCCTCTTAGGGTTTCCACCTCCTCATCTTCTCCATAAATAGAGCATGACGCTCTTGTATATTTTTTTGGATGTTGATCACTTATGCTGAAGTAATACATAGTCCCTTGAAGGCATTGATGAGAAATTGATGTCTTGGAGCTTATGCATGATCTGATTCACTTGTTGATGGTGAAGGACTGTTTGCAGGATCCATAGGCTTGGTTGATGGTAAAGCTTTATCTTTTTAATTTTTTCTAAGTTTCTCATATGTTTCCCATCCATCTATGATGTAGTACGACAAAAAAGTTAGACTAAGATATGCTTGTTGATGGCATCTTAGATCGGTTTGTTTCCGTCACTGCCTAAATTTTTTCTTCTGCTTAAGATATTTTAGAGAATTCATATTTTTCTCTCTAATAAGTTTTTGGCTTGTCTATTTTCTTGAATGATTTAGATCAGTTAGTATCAATTATTATTTATGGCTAGCCCTGCATATTGTTACCTCTAAAATACTCTGTTCTTGGAATCCTCTTTTGAAGCAGATTTGCCTATAGTTTGTCAAAGAAGTTTATCTTAATCACGCTCTTTGCCTTACTTAGCTAAAATTGTCTCAAGGAACTCTCATAGCTGTCACTATGGATGCTAGGGTTTGTCTCTTCTTCTATGGTTATAGTTACTTGTGCAACTTAAATGTTTTTCCTACTCTTGATGATAAAACCCATGAAATATTCAATAAGTTTTTCCTTTCTATGTTTTATCTGAATTTTGTCTTTGTTGATTATCTGCTTTCAGTCTGAAATCAAATGGATTAGTTTTTCTTAAGCCTTTGATTCTCTTGCTATGCTTATAAATATTCTAACTCCCTCAATTTACAAGTATATAAAGGATTCTATTTCTGCCCTTTATTAGTTTGTTGTTCTCAGGTTTAATTTCCATCTCATGATCCTTCACAACCTTAAAGATCCGCCAACCAAGTTAAATTGCCCTGCAAATGCTTTTGACACAATTTATAAACTCATTCATGACCTTGTTTAACTCCATTGCCCAATGACTTAACAATCTTCCTTATTTTTTATCTAAATCTATTTGAGCATCATACCCAACCAAAAATAATAAAAATACCCTGCACCTAACATCTACCCTAAAATCAACCCTAATCAGCAAATAAGCTCATTTCTTTACACCTACTTGAGAGATCCCTCTTTGAATCCAAGAAGGCTAGGTCCTAGGATTCCAAAGCTTTGTTTGATTTTACCCTGTACCTTTGTATCTTAATCAATCTAGCAAATTACGGGGAGCTAACATTAGGATTTAAAGAAATGCCAAATTTCCTTCATTTGATAAACACTTGTCTTAGGTGATCTAGATGTTCATTATCAATTTCTGAAAATATAGTTATATCATCTAGATACATCACTAGAAAATCACAAATTTCTTTAGAAAAATCTATATCCATAGCTCTCTAAAAATTGGTTCCTTCATTCATTAACCCAAAAGGCATTTCCACATACATGAAAGTACCCCAAGGAGTAGTAAATGGAGTCTTTGGTTGGTATTCTAGCTGAGCTAAAATCTAGTTATATCTAGAGAATCCATCGAGCAATGAAATCCTAGAAAAACTAACCACCCTCTGTAAAATGTGATACATCTTGGGGAGAGGGTAGTTATATTTTAAGGACACTTTATTTAAATTCTGAAAATCAACACATAGTCTAATCTCCTCTTTCTTCTTCCTAGTGGGAACTAGGTTTGAAACTTATCTGGGCTTCACACATTCTCTTAACCTCTTTTTCAATTAAAGGCATTAAAAATGGATTGATTCTTCTAAGCTTCAGCTTGAAATATTTTTTATCTTCTTTTATACGTATTTTGTGTTGTATTATACTAGTGTCATAAGATTTTAAGTCATCATAACTCCATGCAAATACATCCTGAAATTCTTTAAATAGAGCTATGTATTTCAATTTTTCTTCTTGAGGTAAGGCTTTTGAAATTTTGATTAGTTTAGGCCTTTTTTTTGTTCCTATATTGTATTATTCAGTATGAGATCTTAATGGTTCCATATTTGGTTTTCTTGCAACTCCATTTGAATCAAAAATATCTTCTAAAGGGGTTCATCACTTAGGTAAAAAGTTGTTTTTAAGGTTTAAAATGTCAGAATCATCATCTATTAATTATTCAATCTCTACTTTCTCTAAAGTATCTATTTCCACTTGAGTGAATTTAGTGGGTTTAGTGAAATCTAAGTTATTTACATCTATCTGACTATCTATTTTATCATCTACTGTACAGTCTATGTCTATGTTACAATTATGAAATTCTCCTTTAGCATTCATAAAATGATAGATTTGTTCATCCAGTGAAAAAAATTGCCAATATTTTAGATTATCTGGTATTTTAGGCCTGTGTTTAACTTATGTTGTATATTCATGATTTGGTTGAAAATGCAGATTACATGTATTATTAAAAGTTGCTAAACTATTTGCTTGAATGTTTTGTTTTCTAGGAATTACAGCAAGGTCACACTAAAGCAATTCTTTCATCAAATCTCAAATTGTTTCTCTATAATGGCTTAATCTAGGATTATACACATAATATTCTCCTCTAATCTATTTTGAAATTAAATAAGAGTCTCCCATGATAGAAACTCATTTACCTCCTAAATTTCTAAGAATTTGCAATCCTAAAATCAGACCTTCATATTCAGTCATGTTGTTTGTACATTTGAAATTTAATCTAAAGGCAAGACCTTCTACATGATTGTTTTCCATGTTGTGTATCCAAACTCCTGCTCCTACTCCTAATTTGTTCACTGATCCATCAAAATCTAAATGCCACATTGATTCATGAAATATGTTTTCACTGTATCAGTATTTCTCTTTCTATTTTAATTCAGTGTTGTTCTATATGCCAGTTTTAGAATTACATACAATGAAGGATTCCATATCAGTAGGTGTAGAATAAATATGATATTTTTGAGGTCTTTCTACACTACTAACCATTTACTTCATTAATGTATCTCTGTAAAGTTTCATGGGTTGGCCAAAAACTGATATTTTTTCATAAGACATGTCTAGTTGTAGAGATCCCTGTAGTTTAGCTCCCGATGAGTGAGATAAAAACATTCCATACTTAGGAGGATGAAAATATTTTCCCGAGGGTATTGAACTAAAGTAACACATAAATCTTTGATTAAACCTAGTCATTTCACTTTAATGGAATCAAATGAGAAGAGATCTTTATAAGGTCTAGTGATGTCTAAATTCAAGGTTTTTGTTATTTCTTTTGGCATTAAATTATGTGAGGCACCTGAATCTAGCATTGCATTATGTAAAATATTATCATGAATAGTCAAGCTAATGTAGAAAGGAGGAAATCCTCCCTCTTGGTGTTTTCCATTAAATTCAGGACCAAATATTAGTTTTGGTTAGTCATCACTTAAATTTACAGAGTCTTCTCCATCATTCATATTTAAAGTCTCAGTGATATGTGATTTGTATAGACCATGTTTAACCAATTCTGTTAACGGAATTGGTATCTTTAGTTTGGGAATTTCAACTTGGATGTTGAATGGTGCTTGTGATTTTCCTAACTGAATTATTTCTTCTTTTGTAACTGCAGTTTGGGTATGTTTATCTTCTTTTTCTACAATTGGTCCTTCATTTTCTACTTGTGTTTCGACTTCTTTACTGCTTTTAATTTTCTTTTCAAGGATAGTTTAAGATGCAATGGAAGTTTTGGCATGTTTTGAGGTTTTAGAAACTATTTTTGTAGCAGCTATTTTAGGATCTGCTAATTTTGGATCAACAACAGATGTTTTTGGATCTAAAATTGTTTTTTAGCAAAAAAAAATTTCTTAGTAGCAGCGGATTTTTTAGGATTAGCTAATGTTTGAACATCAATATCTGTAATGTCAAAAATTTTAGGACTCAATGTAATTTTGGGACTTGAAATTTTATGATTAGGAATTGAATTCTTCTGAGTTGAACTAGACTTTTGCTAGGTTTCCCTAGGAAGAATTTGTAGGACTTTAGTTCTAGGAGCCTCTACTATTTTCTTTGTTTGAGTTTGGCCAGCTTTCTTAGTAGGGGATTCTACATTTTTCTTGCTCGTAAGGTTATATTTCTTATGAACTTCATTAATTGAAAACTCATAACCTTTCTTGTAATCAAAAGACTCGCCAAAATCTAATTCTAGTTGTTGTAGTTCATATAACTCTTGTTCTTCTTGTGTAAGAAAAATGGTGTTATAATCATTAAAGCCCATTATATTGATCTAAGTGTCTTCATCATTTTCATTTTTGTTAGAACTTTCAACATAGTTCTCTTGGAAAGGTGATCTTATTGTTTGATCAGGTGTTGATTCTTTATATTTACCAGTGTTGGTGTTTTTCCTCAAATTTGGATTTCTTATTTGAGGTCCTTGTTATTGGTTAGCCCACTATGGTTTTATTTCCATGTTATCTAACATATCCATCATTATTTCTAATTTTTTCGCTAAGTTATCTATTTTCAAATCTGAGGTTGATGTTTCCTCTTTTATTGTCACTCTTCTTTCATTTCTTAATCTAGCTTTCTTGGCTAACATGTTTGCCTCTACACTTACAACATTACTTTACATCTGCTCTAAGGTTTTTGGGTTTCTGTCTCTTAGCTGGTAAGCCATATTTGTATCAAATCCATCAAGGAATTTGATAAGGGAAGAGTCTGGAGGAGGTTTAATATTAGAAGGGATTGCATTGTAAATACTGTTATATCTTGTACAATAGTATTGAACTATTTCATTTGGTGTTCTTTTTATGTTTTCAAATTCTGAAAAAATTTGTAATGGATTCTTCTTCTTCTCCCATCTATTAAGAAACATCCTATGGAAAGTAGATTAATCTGCAATAATACTAGCAGGAAAACCTTTAAACAACTTCTTAACATTGCCAGCTAAAATTTGAGCAAAAAGTCTCATTCGAACATCTACATCATCTAGTTCATGCAAATCAAAGTAGCTTGTCCTTTTATTAACATGATTTTGTGCAGTGTAGTGAGTTGTTCCGTCAAATTGAGGGATTTTTATTTGGTAGTCTTGGGGCATGGAATTCAGAGGAGGTTTTAGGACAATGGGGCATATATAGTAGCCATGGCTTGGATTCTAGGTTGGCTAGGAGGTAAGTTTGAAGTACTTGGGGATGAAGTTGAAATACTTGTAGATGATCTTGAAGTACTTGCTGATGAGGTAGGAACACTTGAAGGTGTAGTTTGGATGCTATAATATCTACTGGGAAATGTGGTTGAAGTACTTAAAAATGTAGCAGTAGTGCTAGAGGATGAACTTGCAGTATTTTGGGATGGAAATAAAACACTAGGTTGAAATGGAAGCTTAGGAAAGAAAGATTTTGTGGACTGAACTATGGTGGAAATAATATATGAGGTGGTAGTAATTAAAGATGAACCTACAGGTTCTAAATGACTGGTATATAAATGAATGGTAGAAGGATTAGGGGTATATATTGATAGAGTAGTCAATTCAACTGAATGCTGTAAATAAGCTTCATCAATTTCCTTAATCAAAGCTGTATTTATAGCATCAAGTTTATCATAAGCTTCTAACATTTTTTCATCTGAATCTAGTGAAGAAGTTTCCTTCTTAGTTTCAATGAATGATATGAAATCAGGATCTATTACACTTTTAAGTATGTCACTTCCTAATTTAGTTCTAGACAAAGTTTTTTCAAAAGCTAGATCAAGTTCAATGTCTTGTAAACTTGATAATTTATTTGGAAGAGAATTTTCTTTGATCAATGAATTCTTATTACCTAAAATTTCTACTTTTCTGTTTTTCTTTACAATTCTATCAGGATTATGTACTATGATAGTAGGTTTTGGATCTGGATTGGACTTGGTATAGTAGACTCTTCTGGAAGCCAAAATTACAGTTTTTTATGGAAAATTTACTAACAACTCTTCAAAAAAATCTTAAGGTGAAAATATAAATATAAATATTTCCTTTATCTATTTTAAAATAGAGGATTTGTTAGTTCCCCAATATGGTCGCCAATATCTTATCACTCTAGTAATTCTCAATATTTTTTATTATTTTTTTGTTTGAAAGAATATTAGAGGTAACCACAAACATACTTTCAAGACTTAGGATATAACATTCCTAATGCTCAGAGAGGGCTATCTCTATATGATTTAACATTATTGATTTTATTTTATTTTTGCCTAGTTATGTAGGATTACTTGGGGTTTTGATTTGGATTTGGTTTGGTGGTGAAATTACCTACCCTGATGGATAGATGTAGGTATGTATTCCATTGGGCTAATGGAGTCAATGTGTCAAGAAGTTAGATCAAGATCAAGGTCCAAAGGGAAATGTTTACAGGGAAAGATAACTGAGTTACTTCAGATCTTCAAGGCTCATGGTGAAAATGGATTCAATCAGAGTAAGAGAGCAATTAAGGGTTCTATTGTAGCCACTACAACATCACCCAAATTTTGGGTATATTCAAAATTTCGTGTCCCCCTCTACTCGCTTAGCCATTAGGGTTTGACCCTGCTTGTAGTCAGTGAAATCCCCATGACCTACTCCCAGCCCCTCGCAAACCTTCTCACCATCATGAAGAGATACTTTTGCTGCAACCACGCCATGTGTGGGGGGTCATCATGCTTACACTCGAATGGAAAATTTTCTATGTAAATTAAGTATATCCATTAGAAGCCCTTTTACAATGGATCATTTAGGCATTATGTTCAGGTACTTCACCAAGCTCATGTAAGTTATTTAGGGGCATCATTCTCTAAAGGGTAACTGTGAACTAATTGATATTATAATGTTTCATGCAGGTCAACTCCTTGGATGATATACCCAACAATGTCATCACCACACTGAGGGAAAGAAACTAAAAATAAAACAACAAAGGCGCAGTTGTGGAAAGTGACACTCTCATACCCTGTCCGATGGGGATGAGGAATAATGTTATGGTTTAAGACCTCGTCAAGGCAGATGACAAGGGTAAGAGTAGTTCAAGCTAAAATATGAAAAGTGGAAGATATGTATTGCCTATAAGTAGGGAACAAAGAGCGCACTGGTTGGGGGGGGGGGGCACTTTATGGTCACGGTTAAGCCACATCTTCGGGACATATAGTTTCATCCCTAGAGAGAGAGGGTTACCTGATTCAAATGGTTATATATTCATTGAAGAAATGGTGGCTTAAATCAGCTACATCAACTTGAAATGTGGTAGCTGTGGTAGGGGTTTTGAATGTAACCCTTGTCATTCCAAATTTCCATTTTCATAGCATTCGGAGGGATCCTAGTAAGTTAAGGAAATATATGACAAACATCACTCTATCGATTTACTTATAAATGATGTGAGGACTGTTATATAACTGCCCGAAGGCATGATGAAAAGTTTGAAAATAGCATGAACAATATTTTCAACTTCAGGATTAGAGCTTGGTCTCCTGTTAGTTAATATAAAGAAAAGTTCTCCCTAAAACTGCTTGAGGCTGATGTGATATGGATTTATCCATTATCCAATCGATTGTCAGAAGAGGTTCCACCCGCAATTAAGCACCCCAGATGTTTGGCTAATTATGGAGTGTTACAATTTGTTGATCCCATCGCTAAACTTGCAAGGAAGTCAGTAGAACGCATGATTAGACACAACGCCACCATTGGTGGAAAATATATTGTGGTTCATCTTCATTTGCAAGAGAACATGGTAGGTTTTCATACTACATATCTGATGGTGGTGATTATGGCGATGTTGATTACAACTGTCCTATTGGCACTAGTAATAATAGTTGTTTGGGAAGTTCCTTTACCAGTTATGCTTCTGTTCTTCACTTGTCTTTCCATTATGGAAAGCATATATGTCTCGTCTATGCTCGTTAAAGTTCAACATGGAGGGTGGTTTCCTTTTGCTTTTTCCATTGTACTTATTGTTACAATGCCTATTTGGAATCAGGGAAGAGAGAATAAAATTCAATATGAAGTGGCCCACGACATAGAATTTGGTAGCCTGGGTACTTTTGTCTCTAGCAATGAAATTCAGCAGGTGCCAGGATTTTTTTCTTCTATACCCACATCAACCATGGTGCTCCTCCTATTGTTGGTCATTATGTGGAAAATACAGGTTCTTTCCATGAGGTAATTATATTGACAACTATCAAGTACACCCCTGCTAAAACTATATTACCACATTAATGGTTTCTTGTAGAAATATTGGGATATATAGGAGTTTACGAGTGCATTGCTCAATATGGATATATTAATTTCTTTAGTGTTGGGGTTGAGGAATTTTTGCACCAAGTTATTTATGGCATGGAAACATATACCAAGTTTATTGTGGTTAAGAAAAAGGATAAACTTATCAACCTGTGATTTTTTCCTTTGGAAGACTTCGTATCATATTTTCAAACTGTGACCTCACAAATGAGGAAGATCTTAGGTAGTTCGTGTCCTAAGAAAAGCAAAGTGTAATATCCCAAAATAGGGAAATTCTACAATGTTAGGAATATCTTATAGTATTCCTAAATTGGAGAACCAGCAATATGAAAACATAATAGTGAAAGAGTAGGGTTGCATCAACTTCAAAAAATGATAGGAGAACTCATAGCCATGTTATTAACATTATAGCAGCAAAATGTGTACAATAAATTGAGGAAATGAGAACTCAAGCTTAGGCAAAAGAACCTCAAAGGGCATGTACAAGGAATATGAAGTGCACTGCTACATATGAAAAAGCCAAGGCTATGACTGCGCAGTTTATATGAGATACTGCAACATACTGAATGATCATACAAATATATAACAATATCAAGCTCAAGGAATGTGGGGGAGTAAGCTCTCAACCCCTTAAAACAATAGTACAACAATCCTTAGAAGGATTGACTGAAATATATATATAAATGGAAAAACTGTAGAACTGCCAGAGTTACAATGTAGCAGCAGCAACTCAAAACTGGAAATGGATGGAGATGGTTGAATCTTATGTCCAATCTGAAGTAAATCTCCTACAATGGATGTTCCAAGTGAAAGTCTGATCCTAACACTGAAGATCTCACCCTCCAAACTAGCAATGCAAATCCCCACTACAAATGTTCTCATAAATAACGTAGTCAAGGAGAGGGACTGCACTATAGTAGATGGGAGATGCTGGGCCTAATGCCAAGATATGAAAATCAGCTCTAAAACCTTCCTCACTAATATCTCAGAGGAATAGAAGCTCCCTCCTCTGAAATATGAGCCAAGGAAATGGTGTTGTGGATCCTCCACTGCAACACCATGGAACACAACGTTATAATTCAGCAGAAATAACACTGTAGCTGAAGGAGGTTGCTTGGCCTTGAACCTATATGTGGAGAAATGTAGTGAAATACTTCAAGAGGCCTCTCAAGAAGGAGAAGGAATCCTAAACAGGAATCCCTCATGCTAAACAACACTACAACTTTGTTAAAGAGCAGGAGATTGCAAATAGTCTAATCAGATAAGAAATCATATACTCAAAACATGCCCTCTATGGCTGTCTCTTCCTCCTTTTATGCAAATCAAAGCTTCTTTCCTTGGACCCCACACATTAGGGTTTCCTTCACCAAGTGATATTTCTCCCATTCAAACTACATTTTCTTCCCAAGAAATCCACATGCTCTTTGGCAGCGATGTTGACTTGGTCAAACTTGACCTTGTCCTCATGCATTTTCCCCTTTTCACACTGGAAGGTGCAAAATAAAGCTACTCCATTGATCCCTTTCACACTATGAGGGATTTTATTCCTAATCATGGGTCTCCTCACCCATTTTATTCACCTCCTAGATGATATAAGTAAAATCAATGTTCCAATTAGCTTCATGCTAATTTTGGGAAAATTACACAAAGTTCCAGATGTGAAAAGGCATTAGAGGCTTCGATACGATTTTATTGGGAAGCATTTATCAATTTTTACAAACAAACTGCAGAGATTCTATGGCTGGTTTTGAATGTACCACAAATAAGTTATTCAAGATCAAGAATGTCAGAGACAAAAAAGAGCATTAAGAAACCTCTCATCCAGATAGTGTTGGCTTGCTAATTCATATAATTCGGGGCAAAGAAATCATTTTGTTTTTTTGTAAGTCCACCGAAATAATCAACATCCCCTGCAATGTGCTACTTAAAACGTAGTTTTCACATCTCATAAATTCAATGCATTTCAATATATGACATCAATGCATGGGAAAAATTATGAATTGGACACATGTACTTTCACCTGCGGAAGGCCAGAATTGGTCTATATCAAGGTATAAGAAAGGTTCGCAAGGTTGCCAATTGTGGAAAATAAAAGGGAGTCATGACACGACATAGGCATGAATAGTGTATCCCATAAATTACGCGCCTTATTGGCAGCCCAAGAAACCACATTTCATGAAAACATTGGCATGTAATGAATGCCTGTGCATTGTGGTTGCGACTACGTTCAGGTTGCAACTGCATTAAGGTTTAGTGCGGATTATGCAATATGTATTCGGTGGAATCTCATAAGAGAAGAAGTGGCCTTTACATGCATCATGGGGAATGCACATGATCAAATCATGAAGTTGCGGTTGTACGCTTCATTCCTGTGCATTCCATCTGAATACAGAGAATGAAACACGCGGCTAGAGGTGTGTAATGTCCAGTAGTTTCATGACCTTCTCATTGGAATCTAGCCCATATCCCAATGCTAAAAAGAGACATCAAATGAGCATCTTATTCACTCTTCACCCCTTTCAAAGTTGAGGAATTAGGGCAATGAGGTAGTCTACAAGACTGAGGAAATAATGAAGCTATCCTTGGGCATTTTCGGTGTTGACCTCATACAGGTGATGGCTCTATGCTTTTCACTACTCCAATAATGTCACCGTATAAGGTGTGCGGCCACTCTGGTCAATAGGTCGCCGTTCAGATCCTCAGTAATCATCCAAACGCACAATCAAACCAAGAACATGACTGGTCGCTGGGTCGTAAACTGATGGAGAAAACGTGATATACGACTTGGCTAGAGTTGTGACTGTGCAAAATTCACATGATCAAATTTCAAATTAACAGCACGATTGCATTATCCCTCTAGGTTGCTGAGTCACGAAACTAATGAAATGAATGAAATATGCGACTGGGATGGAGTTGTGACTGTGTGACCTTTTTAAGGTCGCATCTCACATTAAGACATTAAGTGGCACTGCTGCTGAGGTCAGAAGACCTCACCTCAAGAAGGTAGCTGGAGTTCCAAACTCATAATTTAACAATCCTGCGACCTATGAACTCCATGATTTACATGCACAAATTCAGAGAGCCTTCCGATGGTGTTTGTAGGAAGAAGCATGACAAGTGGAATCACCATGGTTCCAAAATAATTAGACATGTAAATGTGCAAGCTCATGGGCAATTGCAAGAACTAGAAACTCTTGCTTGAGATATCACTTCTTAGTTGGAAAAAAAATTGCATTCCTCTCCATGCATAGGATCAACACTCGATTAATATCTGTGTATATGTGCAAGATTCAAGTTACGAAAACCAGACCTTGGCCTTTTCACATGCACTCAAAATTACGACCTCTTTGAACCCCATTAAAAAGGGTCTGCTCGTTATCAATATCTTGATGTAAACCTTATAAATGGGAGGGGTATCATTGGCACATATCATAGTTTCCATGTGGATGACGTAAGGATGGCACATTCCCATGTTGGCAGTCCATCTCCAGTGGGTTCTAGACCAATAGGAGGTATTATGTAATATCAACAAGGTGAACCTCTGCCCCAACCTGTAAGGTCGATGGCTCTAATGACAGAGGTGCCTAGACTGAAATAAATACATTTCTGTCAATCCTATCGATAGGCTTCGCTGCAAACTTTCAGATCCTGGGAGACTCTCAGTGGAGGCCACGCTGTGGCACAACACTTGAGCAGACAGGGGTTTAAGTTTGTTATTTTGTAAATCATTCATTTAGCTAAGTAAATGTGTTTTAGCATCAATATTTTAAAGACATGTGACCCATGTTACATTGTTTGTAGGTAGAGAAAGTTGATGGACAAAGCTGAAGCTAGGATCTTCTCTGGCATGCAAGGTGGATCCTTTCAAAACTCAAAAGAACCACACGTTAAGCTCAAAGGAACATAGTAAATTGCACAAGACTAATATGCAGGAAAAGGTATGTTGATGTGAACATCAGAGATCACCGAAAGAGAGATACAGAAGGGATACGACCGAGGTCGAAAGTCGTGGGTTGCTGGAGGTTGCAGGTCGCGGCTTCCTAGAGGTCGCAGGTCGCAGCTTGCTCGAGGCCATAGGTCGCGGCTTGCTTGAGGTCACAGGTCACAGATTTCTCGAGGTCACAGGTCACGGCTTGCTCGAGGTCATAGGTCACGACTTTCTCGATGTTGCAGGTCACGGATTTCTTGTGGTCGGGGGTTGTGGATTGCGCGAGGTCGCAGGTCGCAGATTTCCCTAAGTCGTAAACCAGCCCAACAGTCGGGAAGACCAAGAGTCAAGGGAAACTCAAGAGTCATCTCAACCTATATATACAATTGCAGGAAAAGGATAAAGGAATTTTAGCTCGACAATGAAAGCTAGGATGGTAGTCGAATTGTTGTGAGAGAGCTAGAGGCACTCAGCCCTTGGTATCAAGTAGAGAGAGAGGTAGTGAGGCTAAGGTTTTGTATCATGCATTGAGATGAAAAACCCATGTTTGAATATTGGGTTTTGACGAGTTGTAAACATGTATTTGACATTGTAGCAACATTAATAATATATTCCTCTTTCCGGTACCGATTCACGTGCTCGTTTATGGTGATAGTACTAGTTGTCTAATACTTCATTATGTTGTACGTTGACTTTCGTGCATGCCATACGTTATGAATTTTTTCTCAGTCGTTTTACGTATTTTTTCTTTTGGATTAGTGTTTATTTGTCCTTTCCATGATGGTGATCTATTGTGGAATACTTTGCAGTTAAATTTTGGCATGTCTTCTTTCATGTATGTTTGACTGGTTTTCGACTCACTAATCCCATTCATGGCATACCCCCATTTTATTTTTTGCTGCTTAGACTTGCTTGTATCTTAGTTTATGGTTCGTTAATCTTGGGCTGATTTTTCTTCGCTGATTGGTAATTTCATCTTTGCCTCTACTCCGTCGTCTTCTCATCCAAAAACTAAGAGTGGAAACAATTATGGTAGCATTCGGGCCCACATACCGGATGGGGCTCTTATCCCAAATGGTGTGAGGTCTAATTGGGACCTTTCACTAGGGAGACCATCCTTGTTTTCGACAGTACAATTTTTCCCATTAACAAATTGATGCTAGAAGGAGGGCCTGATGACAAGCTGAGCCCTCAAAGCTTGCAGTGAGTCTCATATCTGTAATGGCTCGTCCCCAAATCATTCTGCCGAGATGTTTATTGGATTTGTCTAGTTCTCTATGCTCAATCCTCGATGAACCTTGATATTACTTGTCCCAGTTAAAATTCGATGGGGAGAACAAAGTTTCCATAGCCTAACACCTTTCGGATTTTTGTGAATTTTTTGAGTGTTATGAAATTGACGATGAGAAGTTGGCTTGTGTGCTTTTCTCCCTCACTCTTGAAGGTCACGTTAAGCAATGGTTCCACACATTGCCGACAACTTCCATCCATTTTTTCGAGCAGCTCGTCAGTGAATTACAACAAGCTTTTCATAGGTATGATTTTCAAAATGTATTAATGAAGTTAACTGAGATCAGGATGAAACCTTAAGAATCTCTAGAGGAGTTTTCTATCAAGTTTGTTCATTTTTTTTTTGAGTTCCCTGAAAGGGATGTCGATTGGACATATTTAATTGAATAGTTTCGATAGGTGGTTTTCATTTCCCTAGAATAATTTCAATCGAAAACAAAGCCTAATCCATGTGTTTGTTATGATAACCCTCAATTTTCCAGCTGTTCAAATTTTGTCTCGAAATCTTTCACATACCCTGTCAAATCGGAGCTTAAAATGCATAGTGGCCTAACATCTCTCCCTGTCAATGAAACCTATCTCGAGTCCACTAAATGTTTTCCTAGGTACGATTCTAAATCTCATTCTCATACTGATAATAAATTGAGTCTTGTCCCGGGAAAAGTTGATTTCCCTACAAAATCATTGGCCTCTCCGGATGACATTGATGTGCGTGAGGAAGATGCTTGTGTTGTTGATACCCCTACTTCCGAATATTTTCTTTCATTTTTCCCTGATTTATTTTGTGAGTTGGCCACATCTTTAATTTCTTCAATTCATTCAAAACTATATTATACTAGTATTGTTGACAATCACGAACATGCGAGTGATGTTTCACAATCACATTACCAAATTGATGAATCTATTACGCCGAATTTTTTTCATCCACAATATTTAAATAGCCAAATGAGTGACTACCTATCTCGACAGCCTCGAGATGCTTCCTTTATTGATTCATCCCAATTTTTAACCCAATGGGAGCCTAACATGCCAGGTACCCAACCTGATCAAATTAATGACCCCAATGATCACTTATATCTAAAAACATATTCATTCACGCCTCTGAGAACTGTCAATCATATCTATCTATTGACCATCTGAAGCCACCAAAATTTGATGATCCTCTTTGTGATGATTCAGGGACCCATTAGTAAATCAAATCAATTCAACTTCCACTATTTATTATCTCGCATTCTCATGATCCTAATGAGACCCCTGAAACAAGTCAATGTAGGGTTTCTAAAAGTAAGGATTCTGAAATGACGGTTCCCATATATCATACTCCTCTAAGCACAACTATGTCGGATTTCAGCTCATCTCGGCAAGCCTACCATTCAAGTGATTCTTCCTTTAGTACATCTTCCTATCCCCTAATAGTTGATAGGAAACAACCGATACACCCTAATTTATTCACTAGAAGGAAAACACCAATCATTGTCTCTAATATTTTCAGTTGTTGCCCAGCTAATGCCAGTTGCATTTAGGCACAAGCATGTGATGTTTGGCAAACCTCTCTACTGCCTTAAAATATTTCAGTCAATTCACCCCATCCTGGGAAATCTAAAAAATCTAATACATTGGATTGTCAATATGCTAGTGTACAAACATTTGGCTGAATAATGATGAGCACACTGTCAGTTTTCCAATCACCACGAATAATGATCACATTCGTTCGCCAGTTGATCTCATGAAACTATCAAAGTTTGGAAACCCCCCCCTCGAAGGTCTGGAGTTTTTCTAGGACAGTGAGGAATTTCAACCTCCATTGAATGTTTCTTTGGATCCTCACATCCTCGACAAAACCCAAGGACAACTCTAAACTAGGGTTTTCAAAATTAGGGTTTCTACACTTGGATTCACAAGCACCTCTAATTCACCTGGAAAATGCTTACTTTTTCCATCCCATCAAATTGATCATCCTCAACATCATGATGAGTTTTCTGGCTGGCTTGACGGATCCAATCTGATGAATATACCTGCAAATAGGAAATGTCTTAGCCCGCTTCCGTCAGACGTAGGGTTGTGTGTGGATGGATGTGTGTCATTTATAGATGATGTTATGTTTCAAGAACATATTTTTGTGTATCAAGATGAAAGAAAAATTTAGCTTGCACAACCCATTCTGGCATGTTCTTTGGTAAGTAGCCATGACCTTCTTACTGTTACACATGCTCTTCAGGTAAGTCTTGTTGTTGGTGCACAATGTTGTATGCTGGCTCTGATTCTGAACATTGTTGTTCTTGAAGGACAAGAACTAATGCGGTGGTTGCACTGGAAAGCTAATTTCACATAACCTGACCACCTGGTTGGTTAAACTAGGGTTTTTAGGTTTGTGCTAGCTAGAAACTGTTAATAAAATTTTGTTAGATCAAGCTGCTGATTAGATTACTCGCGAATATTTTTCCTTATTGTTTAAAATTATGTTTGCCCTCTTTTCTTACGTTTAATATCTTAGACATCATGATTTTACATTTATTTTCCCTTGTTTCTCTCTAAGTTTACTTATTGCTGCATAATGTTCAAAAAATCACTACATGTGTTTGCCTTGTTTTCACCTGCAACTAGCTGATCTTTCTCACACATGGCATTACATTGCATCATCAGCCTCATCTATTGCATCGTGGCGTACACTTTCTTCCTCACATAATTTTCACAGGTTTTTCACATGGGTTGGAAAAGTCTCATACATTGCATGCCACTGCATGAACCCTCATTAAAACCAGAGCCTTCAATCCCTCGGTGCCCCGAATAGCCTCCTTATGTCTCATTGTGTATGTCTGAAGCTAGGTGGGTTACCTTCACCTCTCTAGACGCATCAAAACCCTAATGATATTTCATGTTTTCCTGATCATAACTGTTGAAATAATAACTCCATTGTTTGTGTGAGGTTGCGATGGTGACCTCAAGAGGCAGCATCTCTCAGAGTAGGTCATCAAATTCGTCCTCAAAATAATTCCCATGAGTTTAGATTCATTAGTCAGGGAGATATGAGAAAGTTGCTTGTGGGGAACCCTAATGATTTTGAATGGCCTGTATCCATAACTTGAGCGTTGTGCCCAGCATGGTCTCAAATATCTTAGTGATCTGTTTTGCACGTTTCGCCTGTGGGTGGTAGATGAGATGTGAAATTTTGGCATGAGGGCAAACCCAAATTAGAATATCTTTCAGTTTTTGTCAAACAAGAAAAAACCTCTCTTTCCCGTAAAATAATTCAAGATCCCTCATCTACCCATGCAAAATAAGTTCCACTAGAACATGAAAAAAGTGCTACAATCACATGAAACAAATAAGGGTGAAGGATTGAGAAAGGATTCCTTCATAAAGAGCTAAGGAAACGAATCCACCGGGGTACTGACCTAGCTCACTGGTAGCAGAGCAACGTCTGTGATTTCTTGAAGTGACTCTGCTAAGGTCTTGTTCAGGCCTGCTGGCAGCAAAGCAACACTAAAGACTTATTTAAAAATTTTGAGTATAATAAGCCCGCTTCCTTTCTCTCTGCATCACCATCAAAACTGTTGGCATCCATGAACTTCAGCGTCGACGTGTTCTGATTAACGAGAGCTAGCTAAGGCACAAGGATTGGGCATCTCTCAAAAGGTCAAATTAATACAAAGGGTACCCACAAAACTTGTCCAATATTCCCTTGCATCAATATCTAGACTCAGACTATGGTTGGGACGTTGACAGAGATGCTGGATTCTATCAGTGGTTCGCCATTTGTTGTAGCTGCTACAACACCACTCAAAATTTGGGTATATTCAAAATTTCGAGTCCCCCTCTGCTCGTTTAGCCGTCAGGGTTTGACCCAGCTTATAGTCAGTGACATCCCCGTGACCTACTACTAGCCCCTCCTAAACATTCTCACCATCATGATGAGATACTTTTGCTGCAGCTATGCCATGTGTGGGGCATCATCATGCTTACACTTGAATGAAAACTTTTCCGTGTATTAAGTATATCCATTAGAAGCCCTTTCACCATGGATCATTTAGGCATTTTGTTCGGGTACTTCAACAAGCTCATGTAAGTTATTTTGGGGCATCATTCTCTAAAGGGTAACTGTGAACTAATTAATATTATAATGTTTCATGCAGGTCAACTCCCTGGATGATATACCCAATAATGTCATCACCACACGAGGGAAAGAAACTGAAACTGAAACAACAAAGGTGCAGTTGCAGAACGTGACACTCTGATACCTTGTTCGATGGGGATGAGGACTAAGGCAATGGTTGAACACCTCGTCAAGGTGGATGACAAGGGTAAGAGTAGTCCGAGCTGAAATATGAAAATTGGAAGATATGTATCACCTATAAGCAGGGAACAAAGAGCAGAGTAGTTGCGGGGGGGGACTTTTCGGTCACGGTTAAGCCACATATTTCAGGCATATAGCTTCATCCCTAGAGAGAGATGGTTACCTGATTCAAATGGTTATATAGTCATTGAAGCAAATGGTGGCTTGAATCAGCAACATCAATTTGCAATGCGGTAGCTATGGCAGGGCTTTTCAATGTAACCCTTTTCATTCCAAATTTCCATTTTGATAGCATTCGGTGGGATCCTAGTAAGTTAAGGACATATATTACAAATATCACTCTATCGATTTGCTAAGAAATGATGTGAGGACTTTTATAAAGCTGCCCAAAAGCATGATGAAAGTTTTGACAACAGCATGAGAAATATTTTCAACTTCAGGATTAAAGCTTGGTCTCCTATCAGTTAATATAAAGCAAATTTCTCCCTAAAACTTCTTGAAGCTAATTCAATACAGATTTATCCAATTTCCAATCGATTGTCACAAGAGGTTCCACCCCCAATTCAACACCCCATATTTTTGGCTAATTATGGAGTGTTACGATTTGTTCATCCCATCGCTAAAATTGCAAGGAAGTCAGTAGAATGCATGATTAGACACAACTCCACCATTGGTGGAAAATATATTGTGGTTCATCTTAATTTTCAAGAGAACATGGTAGCTTTTCCTGCCTCATATCTGATGGTGGTGATTATGGTGATGCCGATTACAACTGTCTTATTAGCACTAGTAATGATAGTTGTTTGGGACGTTCTTTTACCATTTGTGCTTCTGTTCTTCACTTGTCTTTCCATTATGGAAAGCATATATTTATCGTCTGTGCTCGTTAAAGCTCCACATAGAGGGTGGTTTCCCTTTTTTTTTCCATTGTACTTACTATTACAATGCCTAGTTGGAATCATGCAAGAAAGAAGAAAATTCAATATGAACTGGCCCACGACATAGACTTTGGTAGCCTGGGTACTTTTTTCTCTGGAAATGAAATTCAGCAGGTGCCAAGATTGTGTTTCCTCTATACCCACATCAACCATGGTGCTCCTCCTATTTTTGGTCATTATGTGGAAAATACAGGTTCTTTCCACGAGGTAATTGTTTTGACAACTATCAAGTACGCCCTTGCTAAAACTATATTACCACATGAACGGTTTCTTGTAGAAATATTGGGATATATAGGAGTTTATGGGGGAATTGATGAATATGGATACAATAAGTTCTTTAGTGTTGGGGGTGAGGAATTTGTGCATCAAGTTCATAATAGCATGGAAACATATACCAAGTTTAGTGCGGTTAAGAAAAAGGATAAACTTATCAACCTCTCATTTTTCCCTTTGGAAGAATTCATATCATATTTTCAATCTGTGACCTCACAAATGCAGAAGAGCTTTGGTAGTTCACATCCTAGGAAAAGGAAAGTTCCATATGCGAAAAGGCATTGGAAGGTTCGATAGGATTTTATTGGGAAGCATATATAAATTTTTACAAACAAACTGCAGAGCTTCTATCGCTGGTTTTGAACGTACCACAAATAATTTATTCAGGGATTGGTTGGGTTTATGAGATTTTTCCATGAAAACATCATCAAAATACTCTATAGAGATGAAAAATTCAATAGTCCATCACATTTGAAGGCCATAGAGTTCGCATGGGAACCATTGTGAAAATCCAACGCACTTCAAAAGAAATGTGTAAGGAAGTGAATGACGAAGAAGTTTGAAATTGAAAGAGCACGTCCTAGGGAATGTTAAAGATAGAAAAGAGCATCAAGAAACCTCTCATCAAGATAGCGTTGGCCCGCGAATTCATATCTTTCAAGGAAATGAAATCATTTTTTTGTTGTTGTAAGGCCACCGAAATAATCAACATCCTCCACAATGTCCTACTTCAAGCATAGTTTCCACATCTTATAAATCCAAAGCATTTCAATATATGACTTCAATGCATGGGAAAAATTGTGAATTGGATTCATGTACTTTCACCTACGGAAGGCCAGAATTGGTTTATATCAAGGTATAAGAAAGGTTCACATAGTTTCCCATTGTGGAAAATAAAAGGGAGTCATGATATGACATAGGAATGAATATTGTATCCCATAAATTGTGCACCTTAATGGCAGCCTAAGAAACAACATTTCATGAAAACATTGGCACATAATGAATGCCTATGCATTATGGTTGCGACTGTGTTCAGGTTTAGTGTGCATTGTGAAATCTGTATTCGGTGGAAGCTTGTAAGAGAAGAAGTGGCCTTTACACGCATCATGGGGAATGCACATGATCAAATCATGAAGTTGCGGTTGAACGCTTCATTACTGTTCATTGCATCTAAATACAGAGAATTAAACACATGGCTAGAGGTGCATAATGTCTAATAGTTTCAAGACATTCTCATTGGAATCTAGCCCATATCCCAGTGCTAAAAGGACACATCCAAGGAGCATATTATTCACTCTTCGCCCCTTTCAAAGTTTAGGAATTCAGGCAGCGAGGTAGTTTGCAAGACTGAGGAAATAATGAACCTATCCTTGGGAATTTTCGGTGTTGACCTCATATAGGTGATGGCTCGATGCTTCACGCTGCTCCAATAATGTCGCCGTATAAGGTGCGCAGCAACACTGGTCAACAGGTCGTGGTTTAGATCCTCAATCATCATCCAAAGGCATGACCGCACTAAGAACGCAACTGGTTGTTGGGTCGCAAACTGATGGAGAGAACATAATATCTGACTTGGCCGGAGCTGCGACCTTGTGACCTTCACAAGATGACATTTCAAATTAAAAGCATGATCACGTTATCCCTCTAGGTCGCTCAGTCACAAAACTGATGAAACGAATGAAATATGTGACTGGGTTGGAGTTGCGACCGTGCAACCTTTGTAAGGTCGCATCTTAGATTAAGACATTATGTCGCACTTCTGCTAATGTCACAAGACCTCACCTCAAGAAGGTAGCTGGAGTTGCGACCTCATAATTTCACAATCCTGCGACCTATGAATTCCATGCTTTGCGTGCACAAACTGAGAGAGCCTTCTAGTGGTGTTTGGGGGAAGAAGCATGATGAGTGCCATCACCGTGGTTCCAAAACAATTAGAAATGTAAATGTGCAAGATCATGGGAAATTGCAAGAACTAGAAACTCTTGCTCAAGATATCACTTCTTGGTTGGAAAAAAAATTGCATTCCCTTCCATGCGTAGGATCAACATTTGATTAATATATGTGTATATGTGCAGGATTCAAGTCACGGAAACCATACCTTGGTTTTTTCGCACACACTCCAAATCACAACCTCCTCAAACCCCATTACAAAGGGTCTCCTCATTATGTATATCCCGACATAAACCTTATAAATGAGAGTGGTATCATTGGCGCATATCACGGTTTCCATGTGGATGATGTAAGGAGGGCACACTGACATGTTAGCACTCCATCTCTAGTGGGTTCTAGACCAATAGGAGGTATGATGTAATATCAACAAGGTGAACCTATGTCTCAACCTGCAAGGTCGATGGTTCTGATAACAGAGTTTCCTAGACCAAAATAAATACATCGCTATCAATCCTATCGATGGGATTCACTGCAAAATTTTAGATCCCGGGAGAAATCAGTGGAGGCCATACTGTGGCACAAGAATTGACCACATAGGGGTCTAAGTTTGTTATTTTATAAATCATTCCTTTGGATAACTAAATGTGTTTTAGCATCAATATTTTAAAGACATGCGACCCATGTTACATTGTTTGCAGGTAGACGAAGTCGACGCGTAGAGCTGAAGCTAGGATCTTCTCTAGCATGCGAGGTGGATCCTTTCAAAACTCGAAAAAACCACACGTTAAGATCAAAGGCACCTATTCAATTTCATAAGACCGATATGTAGGAAAAGGTATCTTGTTGTGAAAATCAGAGATCACCGAAAGAGAAATGTAGAAGGGATATGACTGAGGTCACAGGTTGCGGCCTACTCGAGGTCGTAGGTCGTGACTTGCTAGAGGTTGCAGGTTGCGGCTTGCTCAAGGTTGTAGGTCATGGATTGCTTGAGGTTTCAGGTCACAAATTGCTCGAGGTTGCAGTTATTGGCTTGCTTGAGGTCACAAGTTGTGGCTTTGTCGACGTCGCAGGTCGTGGATTGCTCGTGGTCGCAGGTTGGAGATTGCTCAAGGTCACAGGTCGCAGATTTCCCTAAGTCGCAAAACAGCCCAATAGTCGGGAAGACCAAGAGTCAAGGGAAACTCAAGAGTCATCTTAGCCTATACATACAACTACGGGTAAAGGAGAAAGGAATTTTAGCTCAACAATGAAAGCTAGGATGGTAGTGGAATTGTTGCAAGAGAGCTAACGACACTTAGCTCTTGGTATCAAGTAGAGAGAGAGGTAGCAAGGCTAGGGTTTTGTCTCATGCATTGAGATGAATAGCCCATGTTCCACTATTGGGTTTTGAAGAGTTCTAAACATGTATTTGATGTTGCAGCAGCATTAATAATATATTCTCCTTTTTGGCACTGATTCAGGTGCTCATTTCTGGTGATAGTATGAGTTGTTTAATACTTCATTATGTTTTACATTTGATTTTGTGTATGCCATTAGTTATGAAATTTTTCTCAGTGGTTTTATGTATGTTTTCTTTTGGATTACTATTTATTTTTCCTTGCCACAACAGTGATCTATTGTAAACTACTTTGCAGTTAACTTTTGGTGTGTTTTCTTTCATGTATGTTTAACTGGCTTTTGGCTCATTGATCCCAGTCACGACATACCCCCGCTTTTATTTTTTGCTGCTTACACTTGCTTGTATCTTAGTTTATGGTTTGTTAATCTTGGGCTTATTTTTCTTCGCTGATTGGCCATTTCATCTTCGCCTCTGCTCCATCATTTTCTCATCCAACAACCCAGAGTGGAAACAAGTATGGCGATAGCCAGGACCACATACTGGATGGGGCTCCTATCCCGAATGGTGTGAGGTCTAACTGGGACCTTTCACCTGGGAGACCCCCCTTGCTGTCAACAGTATAATTTTTCCTGTCAAAAAATTGGCACTAGAAGGAGGGCTTGATGACAAGCTAAGCCCTGAGAGTCTACAATTATTCTCATATCTGTAATGGCTCATCTCCAAACCATTCTCCTGAGATGTTTATTGGATTTTTTGGTTCTCTATGCTCAATCCCCGATGAACTTCGGTTTCACTTGTCCCAGTAAAAATTTGATGGGGAGAACAAAGTTTCCATAACCGAACACCTTTTGAATTTTTGTGATTTTTGTGAGTGTTATGAAATTGACGATGAGAGGTTGGCTTGTGTGATTTTCTCCCTCACTCTCGAAGGTTGCGTTAAGAAATGGTGCTGCACATTGCTGGTAGCTTCCATCCATTTCTTCGAGCATCTTGTCGGTGAATTACAACAATATTTTCACAGGTATGATTTTCAAAATGTATTAATGAAGTTAACTGAGACCAGGATGGAACCTCAAGAATCTCTAGACGAGTTTTCTATTAGTTTTGTTCATTTTTGTTTTGAGTTCCATGAAAGGGATGTTGATTGGACATATTTAATTGAATATTTTTTATAGGTGGTTTTCATTTCCCCATAACAATTTCAATTGGCAACAAAGACTGATCTCGGTGTTTGTTATGATAACCCTCAATTTTCCAGTTGTTCAGATTTTGTCCTCAAATATTTCACATACCCTATCAAATCGGAGCTTGAAATGAATATTGGCCTAACATCTCTCCCTGTCAATGAAACCTATCTCGAGTCCACTGAATTTGGTAGGATTCTAAATCTCTTTCTCATACTGATAATAAATTGAGTCTTGTCCTAGGCAAAGTTGATTTCCCTACAAAATCATTGGACCGTGATGGGCGTGTGAAATCATTGGCCTCTCCTGATGACACTGATGTGCGTGAGGAAGACCCTTGTGTTGTTGATACCCCCACTTCCGACTCTTTTCTTTCATTTTTCCCTGATTTATTTCATGAGTCGGCCACATCTGTAATTTCTTCAAGCCATTCAAAACTATCTTATACTAGTATTGTCGACAACCAGGAACACGCGATTGGTCTTTCACAATCACATTATGAATTTGATGATTCTCTTACGCTAGATATTTTTCATATGCAATATCTAAAAAAAATAAAAGAGTGACTACTTGTCTCAACAGCGTCAAGATGCTTCGTTTATTGATTCATCCCAATTGTTAACCCAATGGGAGCCTAACATGCCAGGTACCCAACCTGATCAAATTAATGACCCCAATGATCACTTCTTATCTGAAAACATATTCATTAACACCTCTGAGAACTGTCAGTTTTATCTATCTCTCAACCATATGAAGACACCAAAATTCGATGATCCACTTTGTGATGATTCAGGGACCCATCAGGAAATCAAAGCAATTCAACTCCCGCTATCTTTTATCTCACATTCTCACGATCGTGATGAGACCCATGAAACAAGTCAAGCTAAGGTTTCTAAAAGTAAGGATTATGAAATGACGGTTCCCATATATCATACTCCTCTCAGCAGAACCGTGTCTGATTTCATCTCATCTCGGCAAGCCTACCATTCAAGTGATGTTTCTTTGAGTACATCTTCCTATCCCCTAACAGCTGATATGTAACAACTGATATGCCCTAATTTATTCACTGGAAGGAAAACACTGATCATTGTCTCTAATATTTTCGATTGTTGCGCAGCCAATGCCAGTTGCATTCAGGCATAAGCGTGTGATGTTTGGAAAACCTCTCTACTGCCTGAAAATATTTCGGCCAATTCACCCAATCCTAGGAATTCTAAAAAATTTGATACATTGGATTTTCAATCATCCAATGCGCAAAAATTTGGCTGAATTAATAATGAGCACACTGTCAGTTCAGCAATCACCACGAATAATGATCACATCTGTTCGCCAGTTGATCTCATGAAACTATCAAAGTTTGGAAGCCCCCCACTCGAAGGTTTGGAGTTTGTCTAGGATGATGAGGGATTTCAGCCTCGACTAAAAGCTGCTTTGGATTCTGACATCCTCGATGGAACCCAAGGACAAATCTAAACTAGGGTTTTCAAAATTAGGGTTTATACACTTGGATTCACGACCACCTTGAATTCACCTGGCGATTGCTTATTTTTTCCATCCCATCATATTGATCATCCTCAACATCACGATGAGTTTTCTGGTTGGTTCGACAGATCCAATCTGACAAATATACCTGCCAATAGGAAATGTCTTACCCCGCTTTCGTCGGACCTAGGGTTGTGCGTGGATGGATGTGTGTCATTTATAAATGATATTAGGTTTCAAGAAAATATTTTTTTGTACCAAGATGAAAGAAAAATTCAGCTTGCACAACCTATTCTGGCATGTTCTCTGGTAAGTAGCCATGACCTTCCTGCTGTTGCACATGCTCTTCAGGTAAGTCTTGTTGTTGGTGCAAAATGTTGTATGCTGGCTCTGATTGTGAACATTTTTGTTCTTGCAGGACAAGAACTAATGTGGTGGCTACAGTAGAAAGCTGATTTCACATAACCCGACCACATCGTTGGTTAAACTAGGGTTTTTAGGTTTAGGCTAGCTAGAAACTATTAATAAAAGTTTGTTAGATCAAGCGACTAATTATATTACTGAAGAAGGTTTTGATTTATTATTTAAAATTATGTTTGTCGTCTTTTGTTATGGTTAATATCTTAGGCATCATGATTTTACATTTATTTTCACTCGTTTCTCTCCCAGTTTACTTATTTCTGCATAATGTTCAGATATTCACTGCATGTGTTTGCATTGTTTTCACATACAACTAGTTGATCTTTCTCACACATGACATTGTATTGCGTCATAAGCCTTGTCTATTGCATCGCGTCATACACTTTCTTCCTCACATCATTTACACAGGTTGTTGACATGTCTTGGAAAATTTTTGTGCATTTCATGCCACCGCATGAGACCTCATTAAGACTAGAGCCTTCATTCCCTCGGTGCCCCGACAAGCCTCCTTATGTCTCCTTGTGTATGTTTGAAGCTAGGTGGGTTACCTTCACCTCTCTACATGCATCTAAACCCTAATGATATTTCACATTTTCCTGATCATAACTATTGAAATAATAACTCCATTTTTTGCATGAGGTTGTAGTGGTGACCTCAAGAGGCAGCTTCTCTTAGAGCAGGTCATCAAAGTCACGTCCTCAACATAATTCCCATGAGTTTAGATTCATTAGCCAGGGAGATATGAGCCAGTTTCTTGTGGGGAACCCTAACGAGTTTGAATGGAATATATCCATAACCTGAGCCTTGTGCCCAACATTGTATCGAATATCTTAATGATCTGTTTTGCACATTTCGCCTGTCAGTGGTAGATGGGATGTGAAAGTCTAGCATGAGGGCAAACCCAAATCAGAATATCTTTTAGTTTCTGTCAAACAAGAAACAACCTCTCTTGCCCGTAAAATAATTGGGGATCCTTCATCTACCCATGCAAAATAAGTGCCACAAGAACATGAAAATAAGTGCTACAAGCACACAAATCAAATAAGGGTAAAGGATTGTGAAAGGCTTCATGTGAAAAGATGTAAGGAAATGACTCTGCTGGGGTACTGAACAGGCTCGCTGGCAGTGGAGCAATGCTTGTGATTTCTTGAAGTGACTATGCCGGGGTACTATCCAGGCTTGCTGGTAGCGGAGCAAAACCAGAGACTTATTTAAAAAATCCAAGTATAATAAGCCCACTGCCTTGGTCTCTACATTAGCATCAAAACTGTTGGCATCCATGAAATTCCACGTCGACGTGTTCTGATTAACGAGAGCTAGCTGAGGCACAAGGATTGGGCATATCTCAAAAGGTCAAAGTAATACAAAGGGTACCCACAGAACTTGTCCAATATCTGGACTTAGACTATGGTTGGGACGTTGACAGAGATGCTCGATTCTGCCAGTGGTTTTCCATTTGTTGTAGCAGCTACAACACCACCAAAATTTTGGGTATATTTAAAATTTTGTGTCCCCATCTGCTCTCTTAGCCGTTAGGGTTTGACCCGGCCTATAGTCAGTGACATCCCCGTGACCTAGTACCAGCTCCTCATAAACCTTCTCACCATCATGACGAGATACTTTTTCCTTAGCCACGCCATGTGTGGGGGGTCATCATGCTTACACTCAAATGGAAAATTTTTCTGTGTATTAAGTATATCCATTAGAAGCCCTTTCACCATGGATCATTTAGGAATTATGTTCAAGTACTTCACCAAGCTCATGTAAGTTATTTGGGGGCATCATTCTCTAAAGGGTAACTGTGAACTAATTCATATTATAATGTTTCATGCAGGTCAAATCCCCGGATGATATACCCAACAATGTCATCACCACACCGAGGGAAAGAAAATAAAACTGAAACAATAAAGGCACAGTTGCAGAACGTAACACTCTCAAACCCTGTGTGATGGGGATGAGAACTAAGGCTATGATTGAATACCTCGTCAAGGCGGATGACAAGGATAAGAGTAGTTCGAGCTGAAATATGAAAAGTGGAAGATATGTATCACCTATAAGCAGGGAACAAAGAGCCAACTAGTTGCGGGGGGGGGACCTTTCGGTCTCGATTAAGCCACATCTTCTAGGCATATAGTTTCATCCCTAGAGATATACGGTTACCTGATTCAAATGGTTATATATTCATTGAAGCAAATGGTGGCTTGAATCAACTACATCAACTTGCAATGCAGTAGTTGTGGCAAGGATTTTGAATGCAACCCTTGTCATTCCAAATTTCCATTTTCATAGCATTTAGCGGGATCCTAATAATTTCAGGACATATATGACAAATATCACTCTATCAATTTTGCTTAGAAATATTTTCAACTTCAGGTTTAAGGCTTGGTCTCCTATTAGTTAATATAAAGAAAATTTCTTCCAAAAAATTCTTGAGGCTGATGTGATATGGATTTATCCATTTTCCAATATATTGTCACAAGAGGTTCCACCCCCAATTCAACACCCCAGATTTTTGGCTAATTGTGGAGTGTCATGATTTGTTGATCCCATCGCTAAACTTGCAATGAAGTCAGTAGAATGCATGATTAGACACAACTCCACCATTGGTGGAAAATATATTGTGGATCATTTTCGTTTGCAAGAGAACATGGTAGATTTTCCTGCTGCATATCTGATGGTGGTGATTATGGTGATGCTGATTACAATTGTCCTATTGGAACTAGTAATGATGGTTGTTTGGGAAGTTCCTTTACTAGTTGGGCTTCTGTTCTTCACTTGTCTTTCTATTATGGAAAGAATATATGTCTTGTATGTGGTCGTTAAAGTTCCACATGGAGGGCGGTTTCCTTTTGCTATTTCCATTGTACTTACTGTTACAATGCCTAGTTGGAATCATGGAAGATAGGTGAAAATTCTATATGAAGTGGCCCACGACATAGACTTTGGCAGCTTGGGTACTTTTGTCTCCGACAATGAAATTCAGGAGGTGCCAGGATTGTGTTTCTTCTATATCCACATCAACCATGGTGCTCCTCCTATTTTTGGTCATTATGTTGATAATACAAGTTCTTTCCACGAGGTAATTGTATTGATAACTGTCAAGTACGCCCCTGCTAAAACGATATTACCACATGAACTGTTTCTTGTAGAAATATTGGGATATATAGGAGTTTACAGGTGCATTGCTAAATATGGATAAAATAAGTTATTTTGTGTTTGGGGTCAGGAATTTGCATCAAGTTATTTATAGTATGGAAACGTATACCAAGTTTTGTGCAGTTAAGAAAAAGGATAAACTTATCAACCTCTTACTTTTCCCTTTGGAAGACATCATATCATATTTTCAATCTCTGAGCTGACAAATGTGGAAGAGCTTGGGTAGTTCGGGTCCTAGGAAAATCAAAGTTCCAGATGCGAAAAGGCATTGGAGGGTTCGATAGGATTTTATTGGGAAGCATACATCAATTTTTAAAAACAAACTACAGAGCTTCTATGGCTGGTTTTGAACATACCACAAATAATTTATTCAGGGATTGGCTGGGTTTATGAAATTTTACCATGAGAACATCATTAGAATACTCTATAGAGATGAAAAATCCAATAGTCCATCACATTTGAAGGTCGTAGAGTTCGCATGGGAAAGATTGTGAAGATACATCACACTTCAAAAGAAATGTTTAAAGAAGTGAATGCCAAAGAAGTTTGACATTAAAACTACACGTCCTAGGGAATGTCAAAGATAGGAAAGAGCATTAAGAAACCTGTCATCAAGATAGTGTTGGCCCACTAATTCATATCTTTCGAGGAAAAGAAATCATTTTGTTTTGTTGTAAGGCCACCGAAATAATCAACATCCTCTGCAATGTGCTGCTTCAAGTGTTGTTTCCACATCTCATAAATCCAAGGCGCTTCAATATATGAATTCAATGCATAGGAAAAATTATGAATTGGACTCATGTACTTTCACCTATGGAAGGCTAGAATTGGTTTATATCAAGGTATAAGAAAGGTTTGCACACTTTCTCGTTGTGGAAAATAAAACGGAGTCATGATACGGCATAGGAATGAATACTGTATCCCATAAATTACGCGCCTTATTGGCAACCCAAGAAACCACATTTCATGAGAACATTGGCATGTAATGAATTCCTGTGTGTTGTGGTTGTGACTTTTTTCAGGTTGCAACTGCATTAAGGTTTAGTGCGCATTGTGCAATCCGTATTCGGTGGAAGCTCGTAAGAGAAGAAGTGGCCTTTACACACATCATGGGGAATGCACATGTTGAGATCATGAAGTTGCGGTTGTGTGCTTCGTTCATGTGCGTTGCATTTGAATACAAAGAATGAAACACGTGCCTATAGGTGCGTAATTTTTAGTAGTTTCAAGACCTTCTCATTGGAATCTAGCCGATATCCTAGTGTTGAAAATACACGTTCAAGGAGCATCTTATTCGCTCTTCGCTCATTTCAAAGTTGAGGATTTCGGGTAGCAAGGTAGTCTGCAAGACTGAGGAAATAATGAAGCTATCCTTGGGAATTTTCAGTGTTGACATCATACAGGTGATGGCTCGATGCTTCACGTTGCTCCAATAATGTCACCATATAAGGTGTGAAGCCACACTGGTCAAAAGGTCACGGTTCAGATCCTTAGTCATCATCCAAAGCCATGACTGCACCAAGAACGTGACCAGTCTCTGGGTCGCAAACTAACGGAGTGAACGTAATATGCGACTTGGTTGGAATTGTGACTGTGCATCCTTCATGGGATCACATTTCAAATTAAAATAATGGTCGTGTTTTCCCTCTGGGTCGCTGAGTCGCGAAACTAATGAAACGAATGAAATATGCGACTAGGTTGGAGTTGCAACTGTGCGACCTTTGTAAGGTCGCATCTCACATTAAGACACTAAGTCACAATGCTGCTGAGGTCGCAAGACCTCACCTCAAGAAGGCAGCTGGAGTTGCGACCTCGTAATTTAACAATCCTGCGACCTATTAATTCCATGCTTTGCATGCAAAAACTGAGAGAGCCTTCCGATGGTGTCTGGGGGAAGAAGCATGACCAGTGGCATCAATGTGGTTCCAAAACAATTAGACATGTAAATGTGCAAGGTCATGGGCAACTGCAAGAACTAGAAACTCTTGCTCGAGATATCACTTCTTAGTTGGCAAAAAAATTGCATTCCTCTTCGTGTGTAGGATAAATGCTTGATTAATATCTGCGTATATGTGTAGGATTCAATTTACGAAAACCAAACCTTGGATTTTTTGCACGCACTCCAAATTACGACCTCTTCGAACCCCATTACAAAGGGTCTCCTCGTTATCGATATCCCGACGTAAACGTTATAAATGGGAGGGGTATCATTGGCGGATATCACAGTTTCCGTGTGGATGACGTAAGGAGGGCACAGTCCCATGTTGGCACTCCATCTGCAGTGGGTTCTAGAGCAATAGGAGGTATGATGTAATATCAACAAGGCAAACCTCTGTCCCAACCTACAAGGTCGATGGCTCTGATGAAGGAGGTGCCTAGACTGAAATAAACACATCGCTAGCAAAATTTCAGATCCCAGGAGAGATCAGTGGAGGCCACGCTGTGGCACAACACTTGACCATACAGGGGTCTAAGTTTTTTATTTTATAAATCATTCCTTCAGCTAACTAAATGTGTTTTAGCATCAATTTTTTAAATACATGTGCCTATGTTATGTTGTTTGCAGGTAGATGAAGTCGATGCATAGAGCCAAAGCTAGGATCTTCTTTGGCATGCGAGGTGGATCCTTTCAAAACTTGAAAGAGCCATAGGTTAGGCTCAAAGAAACCTAGTCACTTGCATAAGAGAGATATGCAGGAAAAGGTATCTTGCTGAGAAAATTAGAGATCACTGAAAGAGAGATATAGAAGGGATACGATCGAGGTCTCAGGTCGCAGCTTACTCGTGGTTGTAGGTCGTGGCTTGCTCGAGGTCGCAGGTCGCGGCTTGCTCGAGGTCGCAGGTCGAGACTTCCTCGAGGTCGCAGGTTGTAGGTTGTATATTGCTCGAGATCACAGGTTGCAGCTTGCTCAAGGTCACAGGTCACGGATTGCTCGAGGTCGCAGGTCACGGATTGCTCATGGTCGCAGGTCGCGGATTGCTCGAGGTCGTAGGTCGTGGATTTCCCTAAGTCGCAAACCAACCCAATAGTCAAGGAGACCAAGATTCAAGGGAAAATAAAGAGTCATCTCAGCCTATACATATGACTACAGGAAAAGGAGAAAGGAGTCATAGCTCGACAATGAAAGCCAGGATGGTAGTGGAACTTTTGCGAGAGAGCTAACATCACTCAACTCTTGGTATCAAGTAGAGAGAGAGGTAGCGAGGCTAGGGTTTTCTATCATGCAATGAGATGAATAGCCCATGTTCCACTATTGGGTTTTGACAAGTTGTAAACATGTATTTGACATTACAGAAGCATTAATAATATATTCTCCTTTTCGACACTGATTCACATGCTCGTTTGTGGTGATAGTACTAGCTCTCTAATACTTCATTATGTTGTACGCTCGCTTTTGTGCATGCCATTGGTTATGAAACTTTTCTCAGTGGTTGTATGTATGTTTTCATTTAGATTAGTGTTTATTTGTCCTTGCCACAATGGTGATCTATTATGAACTAATTTGGAGTTAAATTTCGACGTGTTTTCTTTCATGTATGTTTGATTGGTTTTCGGCTCACTAATCCCAGTCATGACATACCCCCATTTAATTTTTTGCTGCTTAGACTTGCTTCTATATTAGTTTATGGTTCGTTAATCTTGGGTTGATTTTGCTTCACTGATTGGTCATTTCATCTTCACCTCTGTTCCATTATCTTCTCATCTGATAAACGAGAGTGGAAATAGTTATGGCAGTAGCTGTGCCCACATACCAGATGGAGCTTCTACCCCAAACGGTGTGAGGTCCAATTGGGACCTTTCACCGGGGAGACCCCCCTTGTTGTCGGCCGTACAATTTTTCCCATCAATAGGTTCTCAAATCTGGATAATGAGTGAAAACACAAAATTGAATCAAAATAATGGAGAAACTAAGAATTCCTTTTTTTGGAAATCTGAAGAGAAACATATAAATGATAATCAGTTCAAAACATAGTTCTTTTAACATATTATGATATAAAATTCCTGATTTATCATTTAAATTTAAGCAAACATATGATCATGTGAAATGCATAATAAATTGACAAAGAAAAAGTGAAAATACTTCACTAAAGTGGCCCAACACATGAATCCTATAATATGATGTTTTATTTCTTTAATCCAGTCTACTGACTTGAAATTGGTACAATCACTCTTTGGTTCAAAATAATACAACTATAGAAATGTTAAACAATTCATCCACCCTCAATACTTATAAACGAGAAGTATTTATACAAAAACTCTTAAAAAATATCCTAAAACAAACTTAGTAATTACTCATAGAAAAATAAATATCTTCATGCAAGAAGATAGTGACAACTTTGTAACTAAAGCTAGTTGTCCTTGCTTTTATTTAAATTACTGTTTACTATCTTCACTTGTTGATATTTTGTTGCCAATTTGTATCTTGATTGTTGTTCAATGAAGGTTGTAGTTGAGTGTATTTCATGCTGGTAGCTTTATCTCTATTTTGAATTTTACTTCAACCTTTCAACTAATACACTTTAAACTGTAACTGATACTCTTTCACTATTTTTTTTTCACTGTAAACTATGATTGTTGTGTTTTATTTGTATTGATCTGTTTTACTGCAAACTATTTTCAGGGATAATTTTAAGAACCGCCCTAAATTTATATATATATAAAATAGGCGAATCCCCATGATACATAGGAAAAATGGAAGGCGATTTTATTAATAATATAATATGTATATCTAATTTTTTGGCGAATCTCTCATGAGATTATATTATCCTATAAAATCATGGCGAATCACCAGTACAAATGGCGAATCACTACTACAAAATGGTGAATCGTTGTCTAGTGGAGTTCAGAGTGTTGGTTCCAATGAAGATATGGTAATTGAACCAGGAGTAGAAGGAAGAGAACCACCGAGACCAAGCATGGCACATGGTGACTCGTGAGAGAAGTAGTTCTCGTGTAGTTTGGAAAACACGTTCTTCTAGTTCTGCTAAGCGTAGTGTTGTTTTTCATGCTACTACTAGCACTGATATTGAGGTTGGAGAGGATTTTGAGGAAAGGTAGCAGTGGTGGAGAATTACAAAGAGTACCCCATGATGGGCTCCATTTTTCCCTTTGGTATTTGTGCTTGCAAGACCTTCTGTCCATTGAACCAACAATTAGCCGTTCAACCAACAATCAACTTGATTGAGTTGATTAGGTACGAGTCAACTTAGAATAATCTTCAAAACTATGCTTTGCACTATCCCATATTTATCACACTAATGCTACACAACATTGTGCATTTGCACCTAACTCTCAATAATTCTTTTCCAAGAAAAATCTATAATAAGAAAAATATTTTACTATATTCTAAAAGGTGAAGATGTCGAAATCATGCCACAAAGTGAAAGGAAATAGAATATCTTTCCTCAAACCAAATATATAAAGAAAACAATAATGATTATAATAATAGAACTGGATCTATCGATCTATCGATATATGCATGATATGAGAACCATAAGCATTCAAGAGACTAATTTCAAACTCAACAAAATCCTCTAAACAAGAAACAAACAAACCACTAAATTTTCAAAGATATCAAGGATAGACATTAACACAATTTCATGTACTTGAATAAGCCCATTGTTGCTTAGCGTTAGACTTCTTAAATTAGTTCTTTATAAATTAATACAATGACACTATCTATGTGAAAAGAAATAGGTCCCAACTTCATCAAATCTGATTTCATTTCCAATCAAAGATCAAAACTAGCTTCGTTTCCAATACCAATATAAAATCACACATTTTCTAAATATCAATAATTATTTTCCAAGAAAATATAAAACTCGAAACTCAGCAAAATTCCCCAAACACAAGCAACATATATACCATTAAAATTTTCTAAGATGTCAAAGCTAGACATCAAGGTAGTTTCATGTACTTGAATGAGCCCGTTGATGCTTTGCATTAGTCTTGTTAAATTAGTTATTTATCATTTAATACTAGTCAAACGCTATCTATGTGAAAATAGGTCCCAAAATCATCAAATCCAGATTCATTTCCTGTCACAAATAAGAAGCAAACAATGTAAGGATTAAATATGAAACATCAATCTTAAAATAAAAAACATGAAAGAAATGTAGTTGCAATGTTACAATGAAAAATAAAAAATATAGAACCCATTTTTACCTAAATTTGACATGTAGTAATCTTGCATGATCAACGGAACATGTGTACCAAAATAAGAGTCCTAGGGTATTTCAATTTCCCAATTCTCATCTTGGTCATCATTTTCTACATTATGAACATGATATTCTCTAGATGTACTATCATTATGAGCCTCCAAAACATTATGTTCTGTATCAAGTTCATTAGATAAATTTTTTATATTGTTTTCTCCCCTTCTATCATAATCTGATCGCCAAAGCGCTAGTGCTCTTTCATATGGAAAATTGTCAACGTCATACTTTGTTACATATAATCTTAAACATGTATCCACATGTTTATCAAGCTTGTTCCTCAAATTTGACTTCAAAAATGATAGTGCACTAAACATTCTCTCATCCTCCACTGATCCCAAAATCATATTTTGACACAAATATGCTAATTTAAAATATTCTGATATGTTTTATTGCAGGTATTGGCTAGCACTTAAAGTATTCCATAATCTTGTTATAGCACCGTTTTCATTAGGATTATCCAAAAAAGGATATTGCTTCCACATTGTTTCAGCAAAGCATCCACCTTGTTGATACAATTTTGATGAATCTAAAATACTTTCAATCTGTTCTCCATGTATCGAGACTTTCTTGCAAAAGTGGTCTACTAAACATTTTAATCTCTTTTGAAAATCAGCTTTTAAATTTCTTAAACATTGACAATTGTTCCAATATTGAGAGTATACCACACACATGGCCTCCAACAATTCATCTCGAGGAAATCATTCTCTTATCTCTAATGATAGTGATCTTGCAATTTCTATCAAATTTTGTCTCACTGAGATAACAATATGATCAAATTGGTCTCTTGACACGAGGCAATCTTTGGTGATTCGTCCTGTCTTACTAATATAATGAAAGGGGACCATATACCCATGCACTGTGATACATAGTATCCCTTTTTCATCAAACGTCAAAAATTTTTAAGTATTTTCTATATTGATGATCTTAGTCCAACTTGTAAACTCTAGACCAGTAAAAGAGTTCGGAATCATATAAAAATTATCCAATGCAAGGCATGCTGAATTTCTCGCATTTGTGTATTCGGAAATATACATTATGCGATTCTGAGACATTTTCACGAGGAAATTCATTTCATGTAGCATAGGAAGAATTCTAGCCAATGTCAATAATGTTTCTATATCAGTTAGTCGAAAAAGAAGATCTTGAGCTTTGTCTACATTGTAGCGATTTTCATACATCAACCCTACCAAAGATTTGAACTCACTAAATAGTCTTTGAGCTGGTCCATTTAATGAGATCCATCTTGTATCAACATCTTTCAGTAGTTTGTTTCCATCCGTAACACCATCTGCAAATTGTTGAAACTCTAAATATCGTTTGGGACGACGAGAAAAGTATGCATGAGTCTCACGTACAAGATCTTCAACTTTTGAAACTAATGGAAACTTGCTTACTATTTTAAATGCAAGATTCATCCTATGAGCCATACAATGAATATTAATCATATATGGCGAAGCTGATAGTTGTAGTCGAACACAAAGACCATTCCTTTGTCCTTGCATTACCGATGCTCCATCTGCTCCAACACATACCAACTTTTTTGCAATCATTAAATGATCCATACCACTTTCCTTCAAAGTATTAAGAACAAGTTCATAAATATTTTCAGTTGTAGAAGTCTCTCTCATATTTTTAATCCCAAGTAGATAGGAATGCCTAATATGGTCATTAACCATATAAATGCTCATGCAAATCCATGAAGTATTATCAATAGCTGTAACCTCATCCAAAGACAATGACAAAAACCTAGCATTTGGAATATCCTGTTTCAAATCATCAATTTCTACTTGAGCTAGATATCTTGCCCATTCCCAACCATTAGTTACAGACCAATGAGAAGATGGAAAGTTTGGCACATGAACAAAAGATATAAATTTCATCTGATCTAGATAATCTATCATAGGACGACCTTTACATAAGATGTGAAATACAGTGCTCAATTGTATCATTTTGGATAACAAACCTCTTTCCATTATCTTTTCAAACTAATATATGATGGTTCCTCCACTTGCCTCAAGTTTCTTCTTATTTATTAAATATTTTTTGTATTCTTCCACACATTGGCTATGTCAGCATTCCTCCAAATATTTCCATCTGACAATAGATTTCTCTTTACCATCTACAATTTTCTTTTCATAAACCTTTCCTGCATGCTTTTGTACTGTATCTAGCTTCATCTGAAATTTCACTACCTTGCAACTTTTCCAACTACACGCAAGACATTTAACTTCTCGTAAATCCTCATTTGTAGAAGGTATTTCTTCAATAAATGGAAAACTTGAGAACCAATCATCTTGGAATTTTCTCCCTATGGTCCACTGGCCTTTTTTCCTTTTCCGTGAATGGTTTGTGTCACCTTCCAAGGAAATATCTTTAACATTTTCATCATTAATTTATGTTGAAACTGCATTTATCTCACCCTGATCACTTGAGGAACCTATTATTTCATCCATCATATGGATATCGGATGCATTTTCACAAGAGTTAACATCTCTCTCAGTAACAGATTGTTCAAAGGAGCTTGAAGCATGAAGAGAATGTGTATTCTTGGATTGAGACTTTTTAAAGTATGATAATACATCAATTTTCCTTGATAGTTTCTTCCCGGGATTAGCTTTTGACATCTCACTGAATATTCTAGAAGTAAAATTTCAAATCGATCTAGAAACCTGCATCAATAGTTTCCAAGAGTTTAGAATTACTAGATTTGTAAGTAGCTTTCAAAGTAAAATAAGTGTAATGTTCACAAAAACCATTATGCAATTTTTTATTAAAATGTTGTGCCAAGGCCCAAGCCCAAAAGAAAAAATAAATCATTATACACAAAAAAATAACATCATGAGTCATCATCTATAAAACAAAGAACATCATTCAAATATAAAATATAAAAAAATTTCCACTAAATTAAATCATATCTCCAAATCACCTAATGAACACTTGAAAGCTTTAAACAAAACAACAAAATATTACAATAACTTTAATCATCCTTTCCAAAACACCTCTCCCTTAAGTTATAAAGAATTGGTTATAAGAAGTTGAAACATATCCTCTATCATTTTCCATGATAAAAGTGAGGAAGGAAACTAGTCAGTTACTAGTGATTATTTTACTTATCAATGGAAAGAAATCCCTTAAGACATTGTCCTCCCGTTGACCATAATTTCCTTTCCATAGTGAAACACGTCCAGTATGGCCATGAAATAACCTAAAAAGACTCAAATGTTTTCCATGATTTGTAAAAACACGGGTGCCATGTAAAGTTTCAGGCCCAAAAAAGCACATTTGGGATCCTATAAAGCAAAATTAATTATTGTATCAAACATTTAAAACTACTAATTAGCACTTAGTGTTTGTTATTTAACCAAGTGCCATTGAAATAACAGTCATGGGATGTTACCAAAGAGTTAACCAATAGATAAATGCACACCACAAATCATACATTCACTCGAACTTCCCCTCCCATGAATGACCATCTAAGGTAAAGGGGCAAAAAAGAAGAAAATAAGTCAACGAATCACAACAGTTAGCCAATGATTCTTAGTGTCAAATCATTGGAAACTGAAAATCAAGTGCAAATTTAACCCATGTATCCATGGGTTGACAAAAAGAGTTTATAGCAGCTACAAGATAATCATTCTACGAGTCTACCCAAATCTGACGCAAACTCCTCAAACTTGTTGATTAGAAATTGCCCAAGAAATTTCACTTGGTTCATGAGAGAATGAAAGACAAGTGCAAATAAAATTCCATGAAAGATGAGTGCAAATATCCTTCCATGAATGGATATCACTCTCCAAAATCATTTTGGGCATATTCCAATATGTAGGAGCCAGGGAAACATGGTGCATAACAGCAGTCTATTGTGCCTGAATTTAAACCGCATCAAGGGAACATTTGCACTCTTCACACATTGAACATTGAAGACAATTAATTAATGCATGACATGACCATAGCAACAAAAGCATCAAGCAGAGGCTATAACAAGATTATGTGAAAGTGAGAAAGAACACCCATCATGAAGCATCAAGTAATATCATCCACAACATCAACATCACTGTTGGGAAGATTTTGATCGCCTTCGCCTACTAGAAGTAACTTCTAGTGGTAAAGGTGGTTTTAAAGCTAATCTACGCGAACGACGGGGGGTAGGATTATGTTCTTCCATGATTGATGATTAATTTTAACCAAAAATAAATAAACAAAAAGAGGGTAATGCTAGGCAAAAGGGTTTACCAGTAAACTGTGAACTGCAGAATATCTCCTGGCAAGCCAAGAAGTATGGGCATGCAATCTCCCTGAATGCTGTGTTCGGTGTATCACAATTTAAAGGCGGCCAACTCGGTTCACTATGGATGGATAGCACCTAAAAGTTGTCCTCCCAAATATACCCGAAGGTACGTGGAGGCCCAAGTCTGTAATAGCGCTGTCTAATGTGAAACCGCACAGTGAGAGCACCACCTATATACTTGTCATACTGTAACGCCACCCCAAGGGACGTGCTACGATATACTTACGTACGTGGGGTGAGATATCACACTCGGAATGTATCGCAAACAAGTTAACAATAGCTGCTATGTTTTACAACGCCAGAACATGTCTCTAGCCTAGACCTTCTAAATGTTATCGCTATGGTTCCAATGCATTTTTAGATAAATTGAGATTAATTTTATGTTGATCTTGCTTAACAATTTGCCTTTCAATGGTACCGCGATGATGTATGTAGAAATTCCTAAATGCAAACTAAGAATGATAAGCAAACTTTTCACTTTTAGTTTTTCAATGAAAGACCTAGCTACAAAGGGAAGAGAGAAAATAATTTTGTGAGCAAACAAATCAATGAAAAAAAGAAAACATTGAGCACAAAACTAAATGCAGATTTCCTAATGTTCCTTTTTTGCAAAAAAAACACAATCCTACATGCAAATGCAAGTTTTTCTTTTCAGTTCCTTTAATGTTATGAATGAAAAAAAGAAACTAAGTGCATCAAAAAAATGATTTTTACTTTTTGAGAAATGAAGAATATGAACGACAATTGTATAACTGCCATCATTGCCAGCGTATACATGCCATTTACAAAATGTCAAGGACCTAGATTAAGAAGAGATATCTCAAAGATTGAATTAAAAAGGAAAATAAAACAATCATCATGATACAAGAAACAAAAATATCAAATGTCTTAAATATTAGATTTTCTCTAACTGACAACAATTTTCTTTCTGTCTGCTCAATATTAGTTCTTATTTTTATGTTATCCATTCTCATTTATTTAAAATTCTCATAAAATTTACATAAAAGGTCCTTCAATTCCCTAATTTATTCTTCATTTTGAGGTTTTATTTGAATTCATCACATTTACTTTTCATTTATAAGGTCTACTTCCTTTTCTTCGTAATTGAATATTTCTCTGAGGAACATGTCCAAAGAAATTATAGCTTATTTTTCCAATGAATTTCCATAATCAGAATCAAGCTTAAAAAAACATCTATGAACCAGGTTCACTTATGAGACTTAACTACATTCTATTTTTTAATAAGAAAAAGGAGGCTTGTATCAAGATAAGACAATCTCTCCATGCAAGGAACAATTTCCAAAGTATAATATTAAATGAATTCCTCAATGTAAGCTATTAACTTCTCTATGGTAGTATCAAACTGGTGTTTCAAGTCAGGATGAAATCATGAGGAGGCTTTCATTGATATTTACTTTTCTGAAAGATATTTTCCAAAGGAATCTACCTCCAAATGTAAGGAATCTCTGTCATTTTCATTTTGAGCGGCTTGAAAATCCATTTCATGTGGCCCAAACATATCCTACCACCTGGAATCCATAATTTTTTACCTACCACTCAACATCTAGATCCCAATTTTTGCTCTATCCACTTAACACCAACATTTCAACTGTCACGCACTCTTGAAATATGAAATATGCATACTGTGTTATTTGCACTATCATAATGATATCCAAAATCTGGACCTTTCTTTAAAATTCAAATATTCAAATATCTAGATTTTAAAGAAAGACCCAGATTCAAATTTTCTAAGTTATGAGTTTTCGTTGCTATAATGTTTTGCCTTAATTATTGGGATATCTGAATCATTCTACTCAGTTCCAACTCACCCACTTGTCCACTTGCATCTGACATCACATGTGGCCTATGATATTTCTAACATATCACTTGGGTTATCATAAGTTTTTGCATGTTAGGTTATGTGGCATCACAAATGTGAAATTATGTTGTGTTAGATGTATCATCATTAATAATGTGTGTTATCTCAGATGAGTCATCCTATATGGAACCCAAATCTGGGATATCTAGATTTAGTGTTCCTCTACTCATATTATAGATCATAGATATTAGCATCCTATCTCTAAGCCATCCATATATCCAAAATTTCTCTCACCTGACTACTCTTCACTTACATGGTATATGACTTAACATCCAACATGTCATTCTTTATGGCATGTGACGTGTCATTCAAATCTATGTATCTATCTCTTCACTTTAATATTTATGATATTCATTTCTTCTGGATTACAAAATGTCCATCCATCCAAATTTCACTCTAGGAATGATTTTTACCATTCAAATCCTTTTTTCCTCGAATACAAAACATACAACCTTCCAAATTTTCTAGAGGAATGATTTTTACCATTTAAATATCTAGAAATGTGGCTATTTGGCTTCCTTAGTAATTTAGTGGTTTCATTTTTTGGTGTTCTCTGTTATGTCCATTCTTCTATTGGTAATAGGTTTTGTCCATTTTTATTTTGGAGATATGGGTTAGTGGTTTTAATTATTTTGGAAGTTGGATTTTTGTAGCTCATTTTGACTTAGTTTTTTGGAGACTCATAGGGGCATGAAAATCTACCAAAGTTCTAATATGTACATTGAATACAATTTTCTGATAATGCAATATATCTACCATGTTTCACAGTGACACTTCCTCTACGTTCCCAGCCTTCCTAGGGACTTAAGTGGACTTCCATGATAAGTAAATCTTCAATCATTCATTTAATATGACAGCTTTGGACATTTTCCACTGGTGGAAAAAAGAGTTAAAAGACTTATATCGTAAGCATGAATACTCATATTTGACTTAAAAAAAAATGGGTGTTGTCAGTTGGGGGTCTGCTTCTTATCCGAATCTTCTCTATAATATGCTGGAAGATACTAACATGTAATGACATTACAATGCTACAGAATTATTCTTTTTCTCAGCTTAGAGTTCTGTATCTCTTCCACCACGTTCCTTGCAACCATTCCTGCATATATTCATGTTTAGTCATATACATCGCATCTTCCAAAGAGTGAAAACTCAAATAATCATTTAGGTTTATCTGAGAATTGATTAAAAATGTTTTTGTTTCTCTTTGGTATATTTTCTGGTTAATTTTATCTAAAATACCTCAGAAAAGTCTTGGAATCATAAGGCTTACCTGTCTAATTTACAAAATTTGAGTGCTTCAAGAATTATTCGCTTGTAAATTCATTTATATGTTCAAAATCATATTTTAAACAACTAAAATTCATAATCTTATCAAAAATTGTATTGTTGAATTCCAACAATGAAACAAAAATATCTAGTTACACTACACCATAGAAAAAAGTCATATTTGGACAACTCAAAGGCTTATTCATTGCAACAAATTGCAGATACATCAATGACCGAAAGCTGGTCATTAACATCGCACATACTAGAAATATCATCAGTGGCTAGGCCACTAAAAGCCACACATGTCATCCACCACACAAGGGGGAGCAAGCAAGAGGAACTTTGAACCTCAATTAGTTTTAGGCTCACCAACTTACTCCACATGTACATGGCGATTACAACACACAAGGGTCGAATAGGGGGTGTTACATCCTCCCCCCTTATTTGTGCACTGTCCTCAGTGCATTCAATTATAGTTGGATCTTGCAAGAACTGCTATCACATATGACCTATCCTCCATGCATTCATACTTTCAGTTAGCATATTGCAGGCACACTATTCATATTCTACAATGATGTCTTTATTTAAGCGCATCCTCAATTCTCGGTGCACTAACCGAATTCAAAGGTCTTTATCATGCCCTATATAATATACAGTTAATAACAATAGATATTCACAAGATAAAACTTTAGTAAATGAGTATGGCACATTGTACACCTAAGAGCCCTGTCATTGTTCTTTCTGGAACAGAGAATCCACCATATAACAGGCAATTAGCAACAAGAGGTTAACTCTCAAGGTAACACCACATTCAATGAGAAACCACAACTGGAATTTAAGCCTTTCCTCAACGAAGTTACTAGTGCATATAACGTTACTGTTGTTTCCTTGATTTTCAATCCTGCATTTAGGTTGCAAAACCTTGATGCATTGTTTGTCCTGTCCTTAATCCTGTAAATTTTCAGTATTCTAGACTAACTCAGATACCCAAGAACTCTTTTCAATGGTGGAAACTCATTTGCAATAGACACCTTACAAGCTTGCACGTGTTTGTCCCAGAACATACTTGAGTGAAAGATATTTGTTTCTCCTTAATTGTTGATATAAAGCTCCTACACACATTTTACTATTGAAGGTAATGTGCCTAATCATCATCCAAGAAAGGCATGTGTACTATTGAAGGTAATCTGCTTAATCATCATCCGAGAAAGGCATTGTTACTAATTTTAACTGCATCTTCATAAGTATGCAACCTTTCTTTGATTATCGACCTGAGGATGTGTTGATTGTCACATAGTCTTGGAGAGAGCAACACTATATGAACGTAGCTGACTAAATAAATCATCCTTTGAATTATACATGGATGCAACAACAATTTAACAGGATCAAAATGAATTCTCGTATCGAATTTGGAAATATCAATAGAACCACCTTTCCAAGGTATGCTTAACTGGGCCAAACCCCAAGAAGCCACCTCCATTTCCATTTATAGTTGACACTTGAGCCTTATTAGCCTGACCTCATGCATACCTGCCACTGTAGAGTGATGCAATGGACCTTGAAGTTCCTTTGAAGTATCAACTAAATTCCTGGAAGCGATTAAGTTAGGACTAGGTGTATATATTGTCCAACTTGATGTCTTGTAAGCGAGGTTAGAATGCTGCAAAAAATATTTCCAGCTTCAAAATAAACTGAAGATGAAAAACACCTCAATTTTGTAGATTAAATTTTCATTTCATAGGGCTACTGTCATTCCAAGATATTTTGTATCAATGTAAATTATGACAACATTGTAGGAAATGAGTGTAAAATCAAATCCATAGAAGAATTTGGCACATAAATCAGAGAATTGAGGTCCTCATAGAAAATCAGGAAGACCAATTGTTGACCATTTTGACAAACTGTGATCCTTCTTCCTGACACTATTAGTTTGACAGCTTGAGTGGGCCTAATGGATAAGAGCATGTGTTTCCTCCTATGAGGTCACAGGTTCAAAACCAGAGGGGGGTAGAGTATGTACGCCTTTGTAGACTTAGCAGTCAAATCACTATGCAGATGTGGGTCACTTGTCCCACAAACAAAGAAGTCTCATACACCAATTTGGTGTCTGGCTTAGTCGTGATCTTAAAATTGGATAGTAATAGTAATAATTTACATGCTTCAAATCACCGATTCATCCAATAAAATTTTCCAAAACCTTTTATCTACTGAACATAGAAATAACCATGAAAAATATAATCCATTCTTGCATCAATCCATTAGAAGCACCCCCTCTTCCAGAAACAAACTCTTCTATCCATCCATCTCTAAAATTCAAATCCACAGGTTTTAATCCATTGCAATTGAAATATCTCAGCAAGAGGTTACAACCTTGGACGTGCTTTACAACATGATATGTTTATCCATCCCCACAAGAACTTTTGTAAACTCTGTGACACCATAAATGTCTTCTCCAACCAGATCTAGAAATTCTCCTCTGCGGCTTACTTAGAGGATACAATATTGTTTCAAATGCTATTGCAATTACTTTTTTAAAACTATATAGATTTGTTTGTGGTATGGCAGGCAAGCGATGCGTAATCCAAAAGTTCAATAAATGACATGTATTCATCCTGAAATCCTGCAAGGACTATTCTTATCCTTCTTGCAAAATGGTGTTGTATTGCCGTAGATGGTAGTGCTTTAATTGATGGGGGAAAAATGATTTATAAAAATGAATCTTTAAAGCCTGTATGCGCTGATATACATCTAATGTTGTTGTTGGAAGAATTGATTTCATACCTTATTCACCAAACTATATACCTATGACTTCAGCCTTTTTACAAACTCGCATTCGAAACTCTTTCTACTAGAAGTTTGCAAGACAAGACCAAATGCTTGTGGCCATGCATAATAGGCACATTGGTCAACATCTCTAGACCAGCTTCAGATAAAGTTTTCTTTGACTTATGAATCTATGTGATATCCAAAATAAATCCATCATGTCATTTCCAATAACTCTTCATTCGATTCTTCCTAATATGCATGTGATCTCCAACATACTAAAAATGGGGAAAGGCCTATAACTAAAACCTTCTAAGGTCTATCTGCAAATCTGAAACACTTTCACCAACCTCCTTCAATACCTTCAGCATGTTTTGATCAACCCAGAGATGTGATTAGTTGATATATCTACTGCAACAAGGGCAAAACCATAAAGGCCACCTCGAAATAATTTCCTCTAGGTGCTATAATTATGCTTTTGACACATTAAATTCATTGCCATTATTTTTTAATTGTTTTTGAGAAAGGAACTGCCTCTATAGTTCTTTCATGTCTTCCTTAGCAAACTCACAACAATATCCATATTTATGCACCTTATCAAACAATGGAAATCCGGGATGATGTGGGATGGGAAACTTGTCCATCATTTCTCAACACCCAGAAAACATTTTTAGTTTGCAATTCTTCTAAAGGATGCACATCGTTGAATAGCATGCAGCAACTTGTGAGGCAAATCTCATTTGTACATGCATAAGAAAGCATTATAAAGTATATAGGAGGACTGACTGAGATGAATTGATAGATTACCCGTGAATATCAAAGGGTAACGTTTGATTGGATATTCTCTTCCAGGTTTCTGTCTTCTAATTGACATCAAACAAATTGGCTTATGATCATACGCAGGTCAGCCTACCCTTACCTTATTTACTTCTGAGAATGTTTCTTTTCTACTACCATTATACCTAAATGACATGCAAAACGCCCTCCCCTCTGAGGAGAGTCGATGTTTCTTTTCTGCTACCATTATACTTTCACCAACAACTTTAGGTTCAGGGATTCTTTTAGGTGCTAAATGAGCATTGGTATGGTTATCAGACCCACTGCACATAATTAATTTTGGGCTTTTAAGTTTCTTTGGTCTGAGAGAGGTTGATCAAATACACTAATATCACACATGAATTTTTCAACAATAGGTGAATGTATTGCTCTTCCAGGAAGCACCAAAAGCGCTTGTATTTGTGATAACATTTGATATAAAATCTAACAAGTTCCCTCCTTCCCCATGCCAATGGTGCTTCTCATTACTCATAAGTAAAACAAGAGAGTGGGGGATTTTTTTTTTGGAATTCCTTAATGCCCTCTCTAGAGAATGACCAATACAGTAAATTTTTGCACAACTCATCAACCCAACCTTCATTGTTTTCCTTGAGTTCTCTTACCTCTATCAAAACTTTTATAAGACTTTTGTTGCCTCATCAAGACATGTTGCATGCTATGAAATAGATTGACTGTTCTTTCTACCATTTTCCACAAATAAATTACTTTAAATCTTCTCATCATCATGAACTTGAGAATTTGAATTATTGTTCCCATTGTTATTCTGCTCCAGAATTGATACAAATACACAACATCTGGCATGATGTCCTTTCCGATGGTTTCCTGCCACATGATGCCACTCTGCATGTTTCACTAGACCACCAAATTTTCCCCCTTTGAATTCAACCTAAGTGGTATCTTCATTTTCTGTCTGTGTCTAAAAAGTATCAAACCCTCAAGCTCTTTCCCCAAATTACCCTGGATCTGTTTATTAATAAACAAAGATGTTGAAAAAGTGGCATCCATCATGCGCTTTATAATTAAACTCCACGTGTAGGGATAGAAGGCCCTTGCAATAGCTTGCAATGGCTGTAACTGTATAGGAGATAAGTGACATCCCATTTAAATATTAGTGGTGTATGAAATTGTGGCACTGAAATGAATATCAAATGTTCTATTTACTTATGCAAATTTCAGAATTGAAAAATAGCATCCATCTGCGGCTTTGGTCACTTGTGTTACAATCTGTAGCTTCCAAGTTTGAAGACATCTAAAAAAAGACCTAAGTAGACTCCCGCTTTCTAGAAGTTTTCTGTAACTAGAGACTGTAGCTTGGCTATGGGTATGGGGTTTCTATACACAACAATGCCAATTCCCTCAATTGCAGCAAATACAATACCAGCTACTAAAACATCCCAATCACCTGTTTTCCCAATGATTGTAGCTAATGCATTTGCTGTATAATAAGTTAATAACCTAGAGCAGGAGGAAAGTTTTCATTGGAAAATTGCTTCAAGCTCCATTAATTTTCTCTGAGAGTTGACTTGCACTTGCACGAACTACTCTACCCAAGAGACTGTTACCAAGCCTTGATGTCCTAGTATCTCTTCATTGAAAGTGCCACCACTTTAGCACTTATTGTTTTCACTTTGCTTCTCGCTCTCAGTATTATTTTCTCTCCTCTTATGTTTGAAAACCAAAAAAAATATAGAAATCTCCATTATGCTCAGTGTTTTTGCTGAAGCAATTCCCAACACCTCATTGTACTCCTACTAATTGGTAAGATTACAATGAGCCCGACTAACAACCTAGATTCCCATTTCAATTTCTAAGAAAAAAACTCCTTTCTAGAATTTACATGGCTCCCTTAAGGTGATGCTCGAAAGAAGAAATAGAAAACCAGAAACAACATTGTGTCACATTGCTTCTTGTCATTAAATCTTCCAACTACAGTGGAAAAATACAGTGAAAGAAAAAATAATGAATGCAATCCAGCATCCCGCAAAGCTGATGATATTGAGCTTCGGTTAACGATATGCACATTTCCAAAATCTAGTTTCACCTTTTTAGTAGACAAGTCCCTAAGAGTGGGGGTGTCACCAGGGTGGCATAGTGAGAGGATTTATTCACCCTATAATCTTCCATAATTAACCTTATCCTCGTAGAATTTGACCACTGAAAAGGAAAAGGCACTCAGCGTCACTGTAGTAGAGAAAATAAGTAGAAGCCTCATACTCCAAGGCATCACACTAGAAAACTGCCAAAACCAAGATGTAAATATCTAGCAACTAAAATCATGAAGCCTCCCAATGAAAGCAACACACATTATAGACGGAAATGTTTTTTTAGTAAAGAGAATGGGCAATGCCAACTACATAGAATAAGAATAATCTTATTCATTTGTATTCTTATGCAACAATTATGTTTGTGATTCAGGAAAAAAAAATGATGGTTTCAACCATTTAAGGATTTGGGGCTACTATTTTATCAAAATTGCATGAATATCAACTAAAAACACAAGTCCAAAGCCCATTGATGTCCACTCATTATGAAAACTTAAGACTTGGGTCATATGGAAAAATGGATAAGATTGATCACAAACATAAAATGAAGGAATACACCAGAGAAACCATTTCATTTAAGTCCCTATACAGTTTTTTATCTACATATCCATTGACTTGTTATGACACAGGTGGTGAATAAGGTCTAGAATCCAATCAAGTAGCAAGATAACCCAAATCATGCATGCCACCATATCCTCTAATATCCTTCCAGCTCTTCCTGAAGAACTGCTGATCCATTGACATGAATTGTTGCTCTTCATGATTATTAACACCCAACTGCAAAATATAAGGACTTTATAGCTCAACAATGTAGCTATACTAGACTCAAAATTAACATTTTTTGAGTTCAATGATAGATCCATCTCCTGCTTCTGAAAAACCTATGGACCAATTTCATCTTTGGGCCAAATGTATACAACCAAATGCTGAAAACCACCAATCATCATACTAAGTATGGTCCTCTGTTTTTTCTGTCAAATATGGGAACCCAACTCAAGATCTGTGACAATTTCCCTGGGGGATCCATTAAAACTTATGTGGTTACTCTTGATTTCCCAAGCAGAGAAAAACAACAATCTTTCTCAGTATTCAAATCTCAATTCTCTTATCAAACGAGCGGCCTCTGTATGTTTGGAAGTTTAAAATGCACAATTATATGGTTACGTTTGACTGAAGTAGTTGAAATATATAACACCATTCACTGTGACATATACAATAATCATTCTATTTGTAGCAGACAGAAATAAAAAGGAGAAAAACCCTAGATTTTAGAAGATGTTTGGATTGCATTGAAGATGACACAACATTTAATTAACAGTCAAGTTTTATAATAGAACTTTCAGTAATCTTTATGGTCTCGAAAGCATGCTGATAGACTAACTTTTGGTGTGATACTGAAAGAGATTTTCCTTGTAATCTTGCCCTTAATTTTCTTCAAACCAATAGATTCAGGAAAAAAAATGATGGTTTCAACCATTTAAGGATTTTGGGGTACTATTTTATCAAAATTGCATGAATATCAACTAAAAACACAAGTCCAAAGCCCATTGATGTCCACTCATTATGAAAACTTAAGACTTGGGTCATATGGAAAAATGGATAAGATTGATCACAAACATAAAATGAAGGAATGCACCAGAGAAACCATCCCATTTAAGTCCCTGTATAGTTTTTTATCTACATATCCATTGACTTGTTATGACACAGGTGGTGAAGAAGGTCCAAAATCCAATCAAGTAGCAAGATAACCCAAATCATGCATGCCACCATATCCTCTAATATCCTTCTAGCTCTTCCTGAAGAACTGCTGATCCATTGACATGAATTTTTGCTCTTCATGATTATTAACACCCAACTGCAAAATATAAGGACTTTATAGCTCAACGATGTAGCTATACTAGACTCAAAATTAACATTTTTTGAGTTCAATGATAGATCCATCTCCTGCTTCTGAAAAACCTATGGACCAATTTCCTCATCTTTGGGCCAAATGTATACACCAAATGCCGAAAACCACCAATCATCATACTAAGTATGGTCCTCTTTTTTTTTCCTCGTCAAATATGGGGAACCCAACTCAAGATCTCAGACAATTTCTTGGGGATCCATTAAAACTTATGTGGTTACTCTTGATTTCCCAAGCAGAGAAAAACAACAATCTTTCTCAGTATTCAGATCTCAATTCTCTTGTCAAACGAGCGCCCTCTGTATGTTTGGAAGTTTAAAATGCACAATTATATGGTTACGTTTGACTGAAGTAGTTGAAATATATAACACCATTCACTGTGACATATACAATAATCATTCTATTTGTAGCAGACAGAAATAAAAAGGAGAAAAACCCTAGATTTTAGAAGATGTTTGGATTGCATTGAAGATGAAACAACATTTAATTAACAGTCAAGTTTTATAATAGAACTTTCAATAATCTTTATCGTCTCGAAAGCATGCTGGCAGACTAACTTTTGGTGTGATACTAAAAGAGATTTTCCTTGTAATCTTGCACTTAATTTTCTTCAAACCAATAGATTGATAGGGAGTTGAAATAACCATAGTCCATAACAATTTAAACAAGTAATTAGTACTGTTCATGCGGTTCTTTTAGAGTGCGCAACATACCATAGTCCATACGCAGGAGATAAGCTTACAACATCTTTTCCATTTCGAAAGTCCGTAGCCGCTGTTCCTGTTTCAAATCCAGAGAAACCGAGCACGTAGGTTGTGGAGATCTCCAAAAACACCATCTCTTCGAAGTGTATCTTGATTCTTCTATATACAAACTATGGGAGGCCCTAACAGAGTCCGGACCAGAGAGTGATGGACCAAAGAGAGTCGGCCAGGCCCTAACAGACCATGATGGGATTCCTATGATTGTGTTTTTCCGACTCGATCTGGCTCAACCGGCAAGAACTTAGAAGATCGGTGTGCACAAAGCCCAGCAATCTCTCAGAACCACTGAAAAAATGGGGCGAATGCCATGGAAATCTGGAAAATTGGTTGAAAAAATGGGGTGAATGCCATGGAAATTCTGGAAAATCGGGGTGAATTTCATGTTTTTAGTTTTGTGCGCCCTTTTTTTGGTGGGCTAATATTAAATAATTAATTATTTTTAAAATATTTTTTGGGCTAACCTTATTAAACTATAAAAATTGGGTTTTATATAAAAAATTCGCCCTAATAAAATTTAAAATCCCTTAAAATTCGCCTTCGGGCTAAAATTCTCCCCTAAAATTATCCCTGGCTGTTTTTACAGTAAATCACTCATATTTTCCCAAAATTCTATTTTTTCAAATTTTATCTTCATCATTCTCCTGAATATTTCATCTGCTTCAGTGTATTTTGAGAATGTAAGCTTGTTGACAAATATGTGTTTCACCTCATACTCTAGGTATAAGATATTCTCAAAATTCTTATAAAGTACCTTCCATGTGGGAATACATATTAGCCTGATCCTTGGGTATTTCTCTCATATTTTTCTCATAATCATCATTCTTCATTAGTTTTTCATGAATACCTAATGGATTTGGATAGCCATTCTGCTTTAGGACATCAAATTTTATCATAAGCCTTGTGATAGCAACCTCCATGTTCTAGCATTTCTCTTATAACTGTATCATCAATTTGTTTTTAGAAATAACCTTCTTAAATTATAGAATGGTTTTCGTTTTGTCATTAATTCCAATTTCTTCTAGCTCCTGTCTGTTTTTGAAATTTGATGATTTCAAGAGCTTCTCAGGTTTCTTACCAAGCTCTTCTTTGATCTTCTGGATAGCTTCTTTTGCTAATTTGACTAAATATTTCTACTCATAGATAACCCAGATTAATGGCCAAATATCATTGACTGATTCAATTATATTGGCCCATAGATGTTGTTTGACCTACGCTATGGGTTCTTTTAATGTTAGATATTTCTCTAACTTGTTTAATTTTTCATTCAACATGATTTTCCTTTGTTCTTAATTCTTGATCATTATTTTAGCAAGTGTCTTTTCAACTTTAAGAATTTTAAGTTGTTCGTTAAGTCCGTTAATCACATTGGTCTGAATAAAAATGTCCTGCATAGCTTTTACTAACTTGCTTGCTTTATCTGTATGTTGTGCTGCTATGGTCGAAGAATCTGTTGCTGAAGTTGTTGATGAAGTGACATGTAATGTTGTGGCCATTAGAATTATAGGAGCTAAATATTATGCCAATGTGGAAGGTACAGTTGTGGTGACTGCAAGAATCACCATGACGAGAACTTTTGGTTCTCTATCCTTTTTCTCTTGGACCAACTTGTCCATTTCATTCTCCATTTCCTTAATCTAGGTAGTCAACTGTAATATGAGATTCATCATCTCATCTTTCTGATTTTTATCCTATATTACTTCCTTTTCTTGAGTGTGTTCTATAGGAGGCATCTTGAGTTTCTTCTTTAATGCAATAATGTCTGCATTTTTCTTTTTGATCAGTTCATCTGCAACTTTTACATTACTAGGATCAAATCCTACTTCAATTACTAAATCTTCCAAATATTTAATTCTATTGTATTTTTCCTGTGAGGATACTTTTTTCTAATGTGAGTTGATCTCTGATGTTTGCAAGGGTGTTTTTAAGCTTTTTCACACTCATTTACTTGTTTTCCATGGTTGAGTAAAGTAGTTCACCAGCCTGTTTGTGAAATTCAATCTGATCAATGGGATTAAGGTCATCTACTTGAACTTCATATGATGATTTTTTGTAATGTGCTGGTGTTTTAGGTTGCTTTATTTTAGGCTGCATGAAAGTAATCTTCATTTTCCTAGTCTTATAGTCAAAGCAGAAAGCAATCTGCTTTGGTCGTTGGGTGACTAATTCCAATACTAATTGTATGTATCACTCTTCAATGCTTCATTTTCAATATTTATTCCTCTTTCTTTCTGCATGATATATATCTCCTTCTCTGTTGGTTTGTTGGAGGAAGACATGTCAACACTCTATTGCTTCTGAATTAGCTAAGTGTGTGAAGTGGAAGGCTGCTGTTCTTCTTCAATCACTATAGGAGGTGCATTTTCCTTTGCTTGTGTATCTGTATCAATCATGTTAGGTCCTTATATTACTAGTATAGTCCCTTTTTTTTGTTAGTGTAGCCCCCTTATTGTTACTATTGTACCCCTGTAACCCCCATATTTTTATTATTATGCCCTTACATTATTATTGTTATGTCGGCTAGGATTACATTGTGCCCCATAGACTCCTATAAATAGAGTGGAAGTTTTGTCATTTGTATCATTCAAGAATTGTTAATTTACATAATTTATTGTATGTTTCCCCCTCAAAGTGGCTATTTTTAAGGCGTTGATATCTCTTTTCTACTATTTTTGGAGCTGGTTTCATAACATTTGGTATTAGAGCTTTGGATTCTAGGGTTTTTCTACTCGATATAGGTCATTGTGGCATTTTTTCTATAACGTTTTTTCTACAAAGGTTCAGAAGTGGAAATTTTTATAGTGCGAAGCCGAAAACCTGAGGAACATCATGGAAAAATTTTAGATCTTGGTTTGCAATATTTTTGGGGATATGATTTGTGAACATTGGGGCTTTTTGCAGGCTCTTGAATTTCACTTAAACATGTCATCGTGAAATTTTTGCTATAACTTTGTTTCTACGTGGGTTAAGAAGGTTAAATTTTCATAGACCTAAGCTGAAACCCTGTGAAACCTGTTATAAACATTTCAAATCTTGGTTCGAAATATTTTAGGAGATATGAGCTACGGAATTTAGGATTGTTTCAGGCTCCCAAAGTTCATCTGAAAGAGGTGACTATGGGAAAAACATCATAAATATCTCTTTGAGCATCAGATTGCGATTCTATAAAAAGTTGCCACAAGTACACAAACTGTAGTTTTCTCTATATCTATTTCAAATCTTAAGGAGGAAACAATGACACGTGGAAAGTCATACTAGTTGTCTCTAATGAACCAATCCATAATTAGGTCATCATAGGAGATTGGGCATACCTTTGTCTTCAAGAATCCAAATCAGGTCGGACTTGTGGCATTCAAAAGAATATTAATAGGGATAATTTAGGGCCAAATTTCAGATATTGAAGATCCAAAATTACAGAGATAATTTAGTTTCAACATCGAGCTACTCAAAATCAAGAAAACATGGGTATTTTTTTTCAAATTGCATAAGTCTTGTTTGAAAAATCATTTTTAAGTGATTCCAAAGGCCTATTGAGCATATATATTAGTATTGGATTATAAATTCCTCCTAAAAAGATCTCAACACCCTTTAAGCACTCAAATTACTCTACTATTACTCATGGAGATTAATAATTGCAACATGATCTATCAAAATTACAAGAACAAGTGCACCACGATTCGCTCTTGCAAAGAGAAACAAAAAATGAAATGGATGTTTTGAACAAAAGTGTGGGAGCTAAGATGGATATTTTGAAGAAAGGCATGGAAGCAATGATGGATGGTTTGAAGAATGGTATGGAATAAAAAATGGATGGCATGGAAGAAAAAATGAAAGGTTTGAAGGAAGATATGAAAGGTTTGAATGAAGGTTTGTCAAAGTTAATACAAGAAATGATTCCTAATGGCAAAAAGATAGTAGAGGAAACTTATGATGAGAACAAAATAAATGTTAATTGTGATTTCATAAACTCTAATATTGGATTAAACAACCACCATATTCTAAATATGGATATGAGGAAGTTTGATGACAAGGATCCCGTAACATGGATACTACAAACAGAGCACTAGTTTGATCTCAATAATGTGCAAAACACACGAAAGGTATGCATTGCAACTTTACATTTAGAACAAAATACATTTTTATGGTATCAATGGCTTTGCTCTCGTAAAAAAATTGTCACTTCGTCAATTTTTATGGAGGAAATAATAGCACATTATGAGGATAAAAAGAGCAACACCTTCTTTAGCCAATTGATAAATATCAAAGAAAAGGGTTCAGTGGCGGAGCACATTGAGGACTTCCAAAAATTGAATATAAGGGTAACTGATATTCCATAGGAACATAGGATTGATGTCTTGATAGGGACTTGAAAGGATAACATCCAACATGAAGTTCGAGTTTCAGAGCTAGATTCATCAGAGAAGACATTCAGGTTGGCAAGAAAAATTGAATGTAAAATTATGGCGACAAGGAAGCCTACCACTCAAATCTATAAATATGGAAGTGTTGCTACTCCTAGACTTCCACAACCTACAAGGTTGACACCACAAAAATTGGAAGAAAAGAGAGCAAAAGGGATTTATTACGGTTGTGATAGAAAATACACTAAAGGTCATAAGTGTGCTAAGAAGAGATTATTTTTCATAGATTGTGAAGAGGAGGACAAAAATGAACAAGAAACTTCAAAATAAGATGATATACACCAGGAAGAAACCCTAGAAGAAGAATAAGTGAGTCCGACCATATCATCTAATTCATTGGCAGGAATTACCACTCCTCAAACTCTCAAGATAGAAGAACACATCAAGAAGAAAAAGGTAATAGTGTTGATTGATTTGGGTAGTACCCATAATTTTATTCATTGTAAGGTAGCCAAGGAATTGAATTGTTTCCTATACACAACACCATAATTTCAAGTGATGGTTGCAAATGGAGGAACTATAAATTTCTCTGGAAAATTCCATAATATAAATCTATCTATGGGGGAATATGTATTGAATAGTCCAATGTTTTCCATCCCAATGGGAGGTGCTGATGTTGTACTAGGAGTACAATGGTTACAATATTTAGGGACGATAGCTTTTAATTTTCAAGAACATTTCTTGAAATTTTTTGCGGAAGGAAAGGAAATGGAATTACAGGGTATCATAGGGAAGCCAGGAAATATAATAAGTTATAATGTCATGAAAAAGCTTATGAATAAAGAAAATGAGGTGTAATTGCACAATTATGCTCACTAGAAGTTCCAACATCAAAATCATTTATTTCTCCAGATCTCCAAAAATTCTTGGAAAATCATTCCAAGGTGTTTGATACTCCCAAAGGACTCCCACCTATTCATTATCATGATTATGCTATTCATTTGATTCGAGGAAGTTTTCCTCCAAACATCCTGCCTTACAGAAATCCTTATGTCCAAAAGAGTGAAATTGAACGTATGATTGCAGAAATGTTAGAGGCTAGTATAATTCAACCTAGTCAAAGTTATTTCTCTGGTCTAGTAGTATTGGTGCACAAGAAGGATGGATCATGGCGCAAGTGTCTGAATTATATGGAGCTCAATAAGCTCACTATTAAATATAAATTTCCCATCCCTCTAATTGATGAATTATTGGATGAATTACATGGAGAAATTTATTTTACAAGTTGAATTGTTTAGGATATCATCAAATTAGAATGAAGACTCAAGATATTCCAAAAAGCCTAAATGAGTTTGATTTGTCCTTATAAATTTGTTTCGACCTCATTTGGACTAGTTGTTGTAAATTACACTTGTTTGAAGATTGGATATGTATTAGCCACTTGGCCTTTTATTTTGTATATTACCCTATTTGTTTGAGTTTAGATTTTTATAAGTTGTGAATATTTATCACAGGGACCTTTCATTTTCAACTCCCTTCTCTATTGGCATTTTGAAAAACTTCTTGACTATTTGAATCTTTATTTCTTGGCTCAAAATTTTAAGATCATATTGATTTTGATCATATTTTGCACACATTTATGTTTTTTCATTATGATTTATGATTTTTGGTTTTTGGCACCTCCTTTCTTTCTTTCACATTCATGGAAATATTTTCATATTGGTAAATTGAAGACAAAGGGAAACCTTTGGTTTCCACATCACCTCACATTTGGCATTTGATTGCACCAGTTGGTATTTCTTCTAGATGGTTTGGCACATCACTTCACCTTCTATTTTTGTTCACATTGGTTGTTGTTTCATGCACTTATTTCTATACATACATCACAAAATGGATTTTGATGAAATGATATCATATTTTTGGTCACCACACCATGTTGCATTTAGGCATATTATTATAATATAAACACATACATTTTTCATATTTTATATCTTTAATTTAAACATATAAAATATATATAAAACATTGTAAAGTTACACATTATATTATAATCATATGTATAATAAATTTCTTAAATAGATCATAAATTAGTAATGAAATGTTTAAAATTTCATTCATTCCTTAAATAAGTGGATTTTTCATTTCATAAACAAAATAACATCAAAAGTCAAACATATGAAAACTTCAATCGATATTTTAAAATCCTGCATGTGGGGCATATTTTATTTGGTTAAAAAATTACAATGTTTCATTTGACTGAATCACAAATCACCAGCACCATATTAGCAACTCTACCTGCAATTTTAATGATTATTATGGTATTTGTATAACGGATGGGAGATTTGACATATATTTCGGATTCATTTTTAACATTAGGATCCAAATCAATGATTAATTCTTCCACATTTGTAGGGAAATTCAACATAAAATCTGTGTGACAACAAAAACACGTTAAAATAAATCTCAAGACTAGATTATTTTGTAGCCTTTCTGAAAACCTAGATCCCTCCTCAATATTTAATCTGGACGCTCAACACACGTTATTTTTCTTTTCTGATTCAATCCCTCTCAATTCGATGCTACGAAAATGTTTTAAACCTCTGAGAAATTTAATAGTAATTTATATGGTGTTCAAAAGAAAAGAATATGGCACAAACAATTCATGATTTTCCTATTTTTAGCAGACGAAGAAAGCCAGTGATAAACGTTAATTAAAAATCGTAAAATGCACAGTGATATTTCTCAAAATTTACCGCATTCTATGCCAAGCTCTACCTATCCTTAGTAGATCGCCTTGATTTGTAATTAAATCTTACTTTGAATTTTGGGGGTTGGCATAATATTAGAAATACGTAGCAACTTTATTGAAGGCATCATCATCTCCGAGCCTACGTGAAAAATTCATGATTTCCACATTGCTGCCAGATAGAAATAAATTCTATTGCGAGCTCAACGATCCTTTCTCGCAGATTTGATGGAATGAATACCAGCACAAAATACATGTGGATTATTCCAAGTAAATTTGAGATCTGCTACTCAGATACCCACTCAGATCAAGTGTTTGTTGAATGCCAAGGATTGCTGAAGATTTCACCATGGCATAATCTCAATTATAGATTCACTCACCAGCATGGTTAATAATACATCTGAATAGGGAGAGCCAATAAGAAGAAATTGAATTCACTGCCGATTTTTTAAATGAATTCAAATAATTATCACATAGAAAAAAGCTTATGGAAGAAAATAATTTTTATGCGTTAAAAATAATATGTTTAAGTCAGGTTTAATATTTTATTTAAAGTTTTTTAGATTTTAATTGAAAAAATTTTATTTTTTTATATATAATTCCACTTTTTTATTATTAATCATATTTGTATAAGTTTTCCTAATAATTTTTTTGGTTGAGATTTACACAAAGTTCTGGAAACAAGAAATCACGGAATCTGAAGATGAGGAGTAATGGAAGATTTGAAGCCTTAACTCAAGGAGAAGGAAACAAACTAATTTGTTTGGCTATATAAGAAGGATAAATAAACATTAAGGAGGAGGCTGGAAGGAGACTCTATAGGACCAGAAGGATAGCCATTTTACTAGGGTTATGATCCAGGATAGGGGATTTCTCTATAATTGATCAATTTGTGCTTTTGCACTATTACAGAGTGTTTAGTGTTTAATTGCTGAGATTGTAGAGAATCTATGATTCTGTTATAAATTGGCTTCCCATTATTGCAGGTAATTTTATTGAGGGTTAGAGCTACTCTCAAGACTTTGGTAATGGGATTTTAATATGATTTTAATTTATTCTCGTTACTGTGTACTATTACCAGAAACAAAGGATTATTTTCTTACTATTAAAATTTCATTTTTGTTTTGATCTCAAATTCCAGAAAGTATTATGTTTCTTTGATATCATACATTATCTTTGTATCATTAATATTTTACTATCGCAGTCTTGTTAAAGCTATCTTTGCAAGATAGAATCAGATCGAAATAAAATTCTGATTCATTCAAATATTCCTGTGGTGGTTGATAACTATGTATTAATCATTTACAGGTTTATTTTTGTTTTCACTTGTATTGATTAGCGTGAATTTTTTCTTTTAATTAATAAAAAAGTTTTGTGATGAATTACATCAGTCATTCCCCCTATTTTACTCAAATTGCTATCTAATTAGAAATAGATAGTTATCCCTTTGTAGTCTGAGATAGGATTTAAATTAGTTTTGTATGTATAGCTTAATCACTCAACTAGGCCTCTTTAAAGAAACACACTCATTCAGCTGAGGTTTAGCCAAACTTTTTGTATTGATCTAAATATTTAATTTTACATCATTAATATATCAATAAAAAGAGTTTTAATTATATATTTTGTATATATTAGCTTGATTCTTTTAGTTTTTTGATAAATCTAATTATAGAATTTAACTTTTACAACTTAGTGATAATTAGTAATTTCTTTTCACTATCAATAGAATTAGAAATGTTTAGATTTAAATAGATTAAATATTTCTTAGGATCAATCTAATTAAATCTAATAATGATATTATTATATTTAAATAATAATTAGTTTATGTTTTAGTTAAATATCTACATTTAATATTAATATTAGCATAATTTTAATAAAATAACATAGATTTAATATAATTAATACAAGTTATAGATTGCATTAGATTTATGATAAATATTACATAAGATAACTTAGCATGTTATGGATATATTAACTCTTAAAGTCTAGCCTAGGTTAACTTTGGGGTAGATCTTAGTGGTAGTTTGGTTGTATCATTAAAAAGATATGAAGGGTCATTCTCTTACCTAACCAATAAGAAGAATCAACTTGATATCCCTGCCTATTGGAAACTAGAGACACCTCTTAAACCAATAGAAAAAAGGGAAAAGGTAACTGGAACTAGTTTGACCAGTTGAAACCACCATCCCAAACAAAAAAGGAGCTATTTTAAGGTCTGGACTGGGTGGTCATCCCCCTTATTGTTGCCACATATTTCTAAGGCCTTGACATTTTTGGTGCAAGAAGGAGGGCATGAGCTAGCTAATCTGCATGAAGTCTTGTTTTAACATTTTTAACTAACCATGGCTCCTATTTGTATTCCTACATTGGGTCATGCTTTTAGCTCACACAAGCCTACCAGAGGTATACCCAAGAGACAACTTGAATCGATATATGAATTGCAATATGATGGTGACAATTTCATTTCTGCTTTAGACCATGTTGATCAATTTGTACGTAACTGCAAATGTTTCAACATCACTAAAGATAATGAAATTTGCAAGTTATTCACTCTCACACTCAAGGAAGGATTCAAGAATGGTACAAGATCCTACCAGCTAAGTGTATTCACTCTTGGAATCACTTTATGCAGGTATTATTTTTTGCTCATCATAATTACAACTATAAGAATTTGTGCTTAAAATTTGATGACTTTACAATCTTTGATAATGAAACTGTTAGAAAATTTTCCGAGAGATTTATGTTATTATTCTACAGATTTCATTATGACGATTTACCTCCTAAGAAAATTTTAATTCAGAAAGTTACCTCTCATGTTCAAAAACATAATATAAAACCTTATATGAAACATAAATAGGAATCTCCAACAATAAATCTTGGTTCTATTATTGATCCTATTGAATCTTTAATGAAAATTTTAATCTTTCTCAACTATCAATAGCAGGAGAGAATCTTACATCTAAAAGCATTTCTATGGTACCTCCTAATGTTTATGATAATGAGTCACATTCAATAGAATCAAATTCTAGACAACAACAAGATTTAAGGAATAAACATAACAATAATTCTTCTTTTGAAAATGGGCTAGATTCTATTGTGACAACTAATGACACATCATTAATCCAGGGAATAAAAAATGATGATATTAAAGAAAATTCACCTAACATACATTATGGTTATCATTTTTTGCAATCTAATCATTGTATGTGTCAACCTGTCAGAATATTTGCTAGTTCAAAACTTAAGAATGCATTACATCATAAAATTCAAGGGGTATTTTTAAATGATCAATTACTTATTGATATAAATCTAGAAACCTTTATCGACATTTTCTATAAATTTCAAGATACTTATAAATCATTCGAAAAAAATGTGATCTTTAATAATCACGATATTCATGAATTTAGATCATTTGATTCATTTTTTAAGCTCAAAATTTCCCCCTTCCATTATGATTTAGATCATCAAACTCTATTACAAGTTTTTGATATTAATCATGAGTTGGTCAGTTGTCTTAATTTTGATGCATACATAATAGATTCCTTTAAGGATTTTCCTTCTTTTTCTCTTCATAATGACGATCAACGTCTTACGATGGAAAATGACAATTTATTTAAAATCTTAGAAACAATTGATGTCAATACTTCCCATATTTCACAATTTTCAAAAATAGAACCTTGGTGGATCCTTAAAGGTAATATCTCTAACCCTTTAGATTGTACATATTTCGATAGATTTTATTTTCAATTAGAAAATCTTTTTAGCATAAAATTTTCTAATCATAATTTATTTTTATTTTTATTCTTAGGAATTAACATGCATAAAGATTCTAGAAGTTCTGTATATAATTTAATAATTAAGATTTATCTTTTTCTAACACATGTAATTTATATTTTTGCAGGTAATAAAATTAGTTCTTGGTTACATTGGAAATATGACTATACCTAGTCATTTTCCTTGAAAAGGTTTACAGTAGGAATAATTTAAATTTGTTTCATTTTTTGTTGTTTTCCAAAATAATGCAATTATGATATTTTAATGAATAAGGAGGGACCTTATGATACATTTAGTTGGCATATTTCTCATTTTTGATATTTTCATTGGCAAAACAATTTTTTACATTTGATGAATGATAAATCCCACATTTTAAGATGTTAACTCAAATATAGGGCTCATTGCAATAAGATTTGAATTTACATTTTAAATGATGGTCAATTAATAAAAGGAGCTCACAAGATAACGATGGCATATAATATTTTGTCATCTCACTTTATTCATATATCAATTTCCTTTTTATGTTGTCATGTGAAGAATCCTTGTAGAAATGCTTAGGATTTAGATTCAATAATTCATTATTTTCAACATATCCAAACTTAGAGATAAATGTAATTAGTCTTACCTATTTTTCTATACTCTTTATATGAAGATGTCAACATTGACAAGGTAATTTGGTATGCATTTTTCTCAGGTCTATGTACATATTGATCTTCATTTTTCCTTCATTCCTTTCTTTTATTTTCTCTCTTAGTTATATTTCCTTATCCTTGTTGTCTTTGTTTTGCAGGTTTTTATGAGTGCAATTTGAAGATTTGGTTTTGCTAGTGAAAGCAATTTAGAAAAAAAAATCACAATGATCCATACAAGGAATTCCTTTTCCTCTTCGAAATTTTTTTTCTTATTTCATTTACAATTTTTTTTTGAAACTAGTTGTTAGTCTTACTCTTAAAACATGATCGTTAAAAGACTTGCAAGATAAGTTTTAAGCAAAATTGGCAAAAGATTGAAAATTCCTATTAAAGAATTCGAATAAAAAACTTTAAAACCGCATGAATGCTTTTAAAGTAAGAGAAACACTTAAAAAGCATTTTACAAGATAAAAAGATTTAATTTTAAAACATATTCATCATTTTATACTTTTTATGTTGTAAATTTTTTTCTCATGATCTATTCTCTTGATGGTATTCTTTCTGGTTGCTATCTTTCATTTAATTTGATTCGATTTTGATAAATTGAAGAATATGATGACAAAAAAAAAAATTTAAATAAATAAATAAAGAAAAACACAATAACTTAACTTGACGAATACTTGTAAACACAAACTTAATGTTTTTTGTCAAGACATCATCATCTTCTTTGAGTTGTTTTTTTTCATGTTTTTGTTTTTAAGAGCTTGTTTGTTTTCATTCTTAGTTCTTTCATTTTCATTTTTGTCCCTTTCAATGAGGTTCATTTCACAATAGATCATTTTCAATTACTTTGAAAATCCTCATACAGATTCTTTTAGTAGTATTATCAACTGTTAATAAGAGGAATTTTTCTATTCAACTTTGGTTTCATTCATGGGAAATTTTCAACTCTATATTTAAAAGAATTCTACGGTTAAAGGAAGAATATCGTGTTAATTTTCAAAATTGCTTCCATTTGGATTTTAATTTGAAACTTTGATTGTTTATTTATTATCATTTTGACGATCTCAATCTATAACATAAGATTTTATTACTGCGACAAGTTATCTTAAGCTCAGCTTTAGCTAAAGTAACACAAAGAAATATCAAAAGTTTAGTTTTTAAACTCTTCCATGTCATCCCAAATCTCTTAAAGAGATAATTTGTCTCCCCATCTATTATCGCCAAATATCAGAGTATAAATTAAAAGCTAGAAGAACTTGAAAGATAGGGGGTATTTGTACAGAGCCAGCCTACCATGATCATAGGTTCTGATAATTATGACATTGTCAATCTGATTACTACATTAGGATAATGGCTCACAACTTTACGTTGTAAGACAAGAGGTCTCATCACGAGCCAGATTGTTCATGAGTATCGAAAATTTTGAATGGAATTGTCATGATCTGGTAGCCAAGGCAGGGAAATGGTTCTCAGGTTTTTAATAAAATAATTTTTTCTCTGAATATTCAAACATAGATGGGATACTGACATCTTGGGCTAAGAGGTAACCCTGCCTAGGCTATGGATGCCTGCTGCTAACAGTGGTTCTACCTATGATTATAAGAGTTAATATTTATCTCTAAAAAAAAAACATGTTTGTGTTATTTATGTTTAAGTTGTCATTAAATAGTTGTCCATAATCAACTCTCTTATAGTCAATATTTACAAGATATAAAAAATGATAGTATTCTGATTTCATTTAAGAGTTTCGAAGAAAAGTATGAATCTTGGAAATTTGATTTAATTTAACTTCTATTTCTTTTTCCTTGGAATTTTATCATCAATTTGAATAGATATAATCGGTTCTTCCCAGTATGTCACCATTTTTGTGGTTAAACACAACCCCCCCCCCCCCCCCCCCCAATTTTTTCACTTATAAATGAAAAATGGGGACCCTTTTAACCGATCACTTGATAGTACTATTATTAGAATTTGAGAATGAGGAAAAGCCAAAATGAGTTTGATTTGTACTTATAAATATGTTTTGACTTCATTTGGACTAGTTGTTGTAAAATACACTTGTTTGAAGATTGGATGTGTTTTAGCCACTTTGGCCTTTTATTATGTATATTACCTTATTTTTTTTATTTTAGATTTTTATAATTTGTGAATATTTATCATAGGGACCTTTCATTTTCAACTCCCTTCTCTATTGGAATTTTGAAAAACTTCTTGACTTTTTGAATCTTTATTACTTGGTTCAGAAGTTTATGATCATATTGATTTGTATCATATTTTGCACACATTGATGTTTTGTCATTATTATTGATGATTTTTGGTTTTTGGCACCTCCTTGCTTTCTTTCACATTCATGGAAACATTTTCATATTGGTCAATTGAAGACAAAGGGGAACCTTTGGTTACCACATCATCTCACATTTGGCATTTGATTGCACCAGTTGGTATCTGTTCTAGATGGTTTGGCACATCACTTCACCTTCTATTTTTGGTCACATTGGTTATTGTCTCATGCACTTATTTTTGTACATACATCACAAAGTGGATTTTGATGAAACGCTATCATATTTTTTGTCACCACATCATATTGCATTTATACATATTATTATAATATAAACACATACATTTTTTATATTTTATATGTTTAATTTAAACATATAAAATATATATAAAACATTGTAAAGTGACATATTATATTATACTCATATGTATAATAAATTTGTTAAACAGATCATAAATTTGCAATGAAATGTTTAGAATTTCATTCATTTCTTAAATAAGTGGATTTTTCATTTCATAAATGAAAATAACATCAAAATTCAAACATATGAAAACATCAATCAATATTTTAAAATCCTACATGTGGGGAGTATTTTATTTGGTTAAAATTTTTCAATGTTTCATTTGACTGAATCACAAATCACCAGCACCATATTAATAACCCTACCTACTATTTTAATGATTATTATGGTATTTGCATAACGGATGGAAGATTTTACATATATTTCGGATTTATTTTTAACATTAGGATCCAAATCAATGATTAATTCTTCCACATTTGTAGGGAAATTCAATAGAAAATCTAATTTTTTTTTAGATTGTGACAACAAAAATGCGTTAAATAAATCACAAGACGAGATTCTTTTGCAGCCTTTTTGAAAACTTGGATTCTGCCTCAATATTTAATCTGAACGCTCGACACACATTATTTATCTTTTTTGATTCAATCCCTCTCAATTCAACATTGGGAAACTATTTTAAGCCTCTCAGAAATTTAATAGGAATTTAAATGGTGTTCAAAGGAAAAGAGTATGGCATGAAGAATTCATGATTTTCCTATTTTTAGCAGACGAACAAAGCCAATGATAAACGTTAATTAAAACTCATAAAATGCGCAGTGATATTTCTCAAAATTTATAACATTTTATGCCAAGCTCTATGTATCCTTACTAGATCGCCTTGATTTGTAATTAAATATTATTTTGAATTTTGGGGTTGGCATAGTATTCAAAATATGTAGCGACTTTATTCAAGGCATCATCATCTCCAAGCCTACATGAAAAAATCATAATTTCCACATTGATGCCAGATAGAAATAGCTTCAATTGTGAGCTCAACGATCATTTCTCGCGGATTTGACTGAATGAATACCAGCGCAGAATAGATGTGGATTATGCCAAGTAAATTCGAGATCAGCTACTCAAATGCTCGCTCAAATCATCCATTTTCTGAATGCCAGGGATTGCTGAAGATTTCACCACGGCATAATCTCAATTATAGATTCACTCACCGGCATAGTTAATAAGACATTTGAATAGGGAGAGCCAATAAGAAGAAATTGAATTCACTGTCGAGTTTTTAAACGACTTCAAAGAATTATCACATAGAAAAAATCTTACGGAAGAAAGGAACTTCTATGCGTTAATAACAATAAGTTTAAGTCAGGTTCAATATTTTATTTAAAGCTTTATAGATTTTAATTAAAAAAAAATTATTTTTTATATATCATTCCATTTTTTTTATTATTAATCATATTTGTAGAAGTTTTATTAATAATTTTTTTGGTTGAGATTTATAGAAAGTTCTGGAAACAAAAAATAATGGAATCTGAAGATGAGGAATAATGGAATATTTGAAGGCTTAACTCAAGGAGAAGGAAACAAGCTAATTTTTTTGGCTATATAAGAAGGATGAATAAACATTAAGGAGGAGGCTGGAACAGACTCTACAGGACCAAAAGGATAGCCATTCTAGGATAGCCATTCTACTCGGGTTATGATCTAGCACAGGGGATTTCTTTGTAATTGATCAATTTGTGCTTTTGCACTATTCAAGAGTGTTTAGTGTTTAATTTATGAGATTGTAGATAATCTATGATTCTGTTATAAAGTGGCTTCATATTATTGTAGATACTTTTATTCACGGTTAGAGCTAATCTCAAGACTGTGGTAATGGGATTTTAATATGATTTTAATTTATTCGCGTTATTGTAAACTATTATAGGAAACTAAGGATTATTTTCTTACTATTAAAGTTTCATTTTTGTTTTGATTTCAAATTCCATTATGTTTCTTTGATATCACACATTATTGTTGTATCATTAATATTTTACTATCGAAGTCTTGTTAAAGCTATCTTTGCAAGACATAATTAGATCGAAATAAAATTGTAATTCATTCAAGTATTCCTATCGTGGTTGATAACTATGTATTAATAATTTACAAGTTTATTTTTGTTTTCACATGTATTGATTAACGTGAATTTTTTCCTTTAATTAATACAAAATTTTTGTGTTGAATTACATTAGTCATTTCCCCCTATTTTACTCAAACTACTCTCAAGTTAGAAAGAGATAGTTATCCATTTTTAGTCTGAGATAGGATTTAAATTAGTTTTGTATTTATAGCTTAATCATGCAACTAGGCCTCTTTAAAGACACGCACTCATTCAGGTGAGGTTTAGTCAAACTTTTTGTATTGATCTAGATATTTAATTTTACATCATTAATAGATCAATAAAAAGAGTTGTAATGATATATTTTTTATATATTAGTTTGATTCTTTTTTAAAGATTGTTTAAATTAGTTTTTTTGATAAATATAATTATATAATTTACCTTTTACGAGTTAGTGAGAATTAGTAATTTCTTTTCACTATCAATAGAATTAAAGGTTTAGATTTAAATAGATTTAATATTTCTTAGGATCAATCTAATTAAATCTAATAATGATATTATTAGATTTAACTAATAATTAGTTTATGTTTTAGTTAAATATATACTTTTCATATCAATATTAACATAAGTTTAACAAAATAGCATAGATTTAATATAATTAATACAAGTTATAGATTACATTAGACTTATGATAAATATTACACAAAATAACTTAGCATGTTATGGATAGATTAACTCTTAAAGTCTAGCCTTGGTTAACTTTGGGGTAGATCTTAGTGGTAGTTTGGTTGCATCATTACAAACATCTTAAGGGTCATTCTCTTACCTATCTAGTAAGAAGAATCGACCTGATATCCCTACCTATTGGAAACTAGAGACACCTCTTAAACCAATTGCAAAAAGGGAAAAGGTAACTGGACCTAGTTTGACCAGTTGGAACAACCATCCCAAATGGAGAAGGACCTATTTTAAGGTTCAGACTGGATGGTTATCCCACTTGTTGTTTCCACAGATTTCTAAGGCCTCAACATTTTTGGCGCTAGAAGGAGGGCATGAGCTAGTTAATCTGCATGAAATCTTGTTTTAACATTTTTAACTAACCATGGCTCCTATTTTTATTCCTACATTGGGTCATGATTTTAGCTCACGCAAGCCTACCAGAGGTATACGCAAGAGACAACTTGAATCAATATATGAATTGAAATATGATGGTGAGAATTTCATTTCTTCTTTAGACCATGTTGATCAATTTATACATAAATGCAAATGTTTCAACATCACTAAAGACAATGAAATTTCCAGGTTATTCACTCCCACACCTCAAGGAAGGATTCAAGAATGGTACAAGATCCTACCAGCTAAGTGTATTCACCCTTGGAATCACTTTATGCAGGTATTCTTTTTTTCTCATCACAATTACAACTATAAGAATTTGTGCTTACAATTTGATGACTTTACAATCTTTGATAATGAAACTGTTAGCAATTTTTCTGAGAGATTTATGTTATTATGCTACAGATTTCATTATGAAAATTTACCTCCTAATAAATTTTTAATTCAAAAAGTTACCTCTCTTGTTCAAAAACATAATATAAAAACTTATATGAAACATAAAGAGGAATCTCCAAGAATAAATCTTGGTTCTATTATTGATCCTATTGAATCTTTAATTAAAATTATAATCTTTCTCAACCATCAACATCAGCAGAGAATCTTACATCTAAAATCATTTCTATGGTACCTCCTAATGTTTATGATAATTAGTCACATTCAATAGAATCAAATTCTATACAACAACAGGATTTAACAAATAAATGTAACAATAATTCTTATTTTGAAAATGGGCTAGATACTATTGTGACAACATATGACACATCATTAATCCAGGGAATAAAAAATGATGATCTTAAATAAAATTCACCTAACTTACATTATGGTTATCATTTTTTGAAATCTAGTCATTGTATGTGTCAACCTGTCGAAATATTTGCTTGTTCAAAACTTAAGAATGAATTACATCATAAAATGCAAGGGGTATTTTTAAATAATCAATTACTTATTGATACAAATATAGAAACATTTATCCAACTTTTCTACAAATTTCAAGATACTTATAAATCATTTGAAAAGGATGTGACCTATAATAATCACAATATTCATGAATTTAGATCATTTGATTCAATTTTTAAGCTTAAATTTCCCCCCTTCCATTATGATTTAGATCATCAAACTCTATTACAAGTTTTCGATATTAATCATGAGTTGGTCAGTTGTCTTAATTCTGATGCATACATAACAGATTCCTTTAAGGATTTTTCTTCTTTTTCTCTTCATTATGGCAATCAACATCTTACAAGGGAAAATGACAATTTATGTAAAATCTTAGAAACAATTGTTGTTAATACTTCCCATATTTCATAATTTTAAAAAACAGAACCTTGGTGGATCCTTAAAGGTAATGTCTCTAACCATTTAGATTGTACATATTGTGATAGATTTTATTTTCATTTAGAAAATCATTTTAGCATAAAATTTTATAATCATAAATTTCTTTTATTTTTATTCTTAGGAATTAACATGCATAAAGATTATAGTATTTTTGTATATAATTTAATAATTAAGATTTATCTTTTTCTAACACATGTAATGTATATTTTTGTAGGTAATAAAATTAGTTCTTGGTTACATTGGAAATATGACTATACCTGGTCATTTTCCTTCAAAAGGTTTAGAGTAGGAATAAATTTAACTTTGTTTCATTTTTTGTTGTTTTCCAAAGTAATGCAATTATGATATTTTAATGAATAAGGATGGGACCTTATCATACATTTAGTTGGAATCTTTCTCATTTTTTAGATTTTCATTGGTAAAGCAATTTTTTACATTTGATAAATGATAAATCCCACATTTTAAGATGTTAACTCAAATGTAGGGCTCATTTCTACTTTCTACATATATAATTGCAATAAGATTTGAATTTAAATTTTAAATAATGGTCAATTAATAAAAGGAGCTAAAAAGATAATGATGACATATAATATTTTATCATCTCACTTTATTCATATATGAAATTCCTTTCTATGTTGTCATGTGAAGAATCCTTGTAGTGTTTCTTATCTTTTAGATTCAATAATTAATGATTTTCAACATATCCAAACTTAGAGATAAATGTAACTAGTCTTACTTATTTTTATATACTCTTCATATGAAGATGTTAAGATTCATAGGGTAATTTGGTATGCATTTTTCTTAGGTCTATGTACATGTTGATCTTCATTTTTCCTTTGTTCCCTTCTTTTATTTTCTCTTTTAGTTATATTTCCTTATCCTTGTCTTCTTTCTTTTGAAGGTTTTTATGAGTGCAATCTGAAGATTTGGTTTTGCTAGTGAAAGAAATTTAGAAAAGAAAATCACCATGATCCATACAAGGAATTCCTCTTCCTCTTCCAAATTTTTCTTCTTACTTCATTTACAATTTTTTTAAAACTAATTGTTAGTGTTAATCTTAAAACATGGTCGTTAAAAGACTTGCAACATAGGTTTAAAGCAAAATTGGCAAAATACTGAAAATTCCTATTAAAGCATTCAAATAAAAAACTTTAAAACTGCATCAATGCTTTTAAAATAAGAGCAACAATTTTTTTTTTTTTTTCTGAATAAGACTAATTCTATTAAGAGTAGAAACATATAGTACAATCAAGCTTGCTTGCAAGTGAAGCAGAAAAGCAAGGGAGCCATAGAAGAAGGGCTAACAACCTTGTTGCAGAAGGAAAAGTAAGGAAAGAGTAGAAATATAACATGGAATTGCAGAGAAGCAAGATCTGAATAGAGAAATCTACCCAGTGTTGGTGGATGCTGCTAAATGACATTTTTTCCCTTTTTTCTTGCTTAATAAAACCCATTCAGTGGAATTTGGCTGAGCCATGACTAGTTGTAGACAACTCTACCCAGGGGACAGAAAATCCTTATCCAAGTCAGAGGAAGAAGACACGTGAGAGCGTTTCTGAGAGAACAATGGGGAAGAGGGGTCTGCAGGACTAGCAGAAGGGGCATCCGGCTGAGCCCCCTCATTCTACCCATCAACAACTATTTCCTCCTCATCCGAAGTGGAGGAGTCTGAATGATCCATGGGGGGGGGGGGGGGGGGAGGAACACAGGGATTCCAACTCTTGGATTTGGGCTTGTAATTCAGCTTCCTCTTTTTGTTGAGGAACTCGGTACAAGAATTTTGGAGGTGCCCTGCTTGATGAAAATGATGGCAACAAAAGGCTGTATTTTCGTAATCCAAGGTTTGAGTCCAGTGGAAATCCCCAATCTTGAGGTTGATCTTCTCTGGTAGTCCTTTGCTGATGTCTATTTCCACACAAATTTTGCCATAGGTGTAGAGTCCATTCTCCCTTCTTGAGGTATCTGTAGCGAGGTAGCATCCTAAGGTGTCTCCAATGGCTATGAGAACAGAGATATGCCATAGATGCGTCGGAAGGTTAGGGAGCCTGACCCAAATGGGAAGTTTGGTGATTACAGCTATAGAAGGGTCGAAGTCTGGAAACAATGGGGAGAGGAAAAGCCCCGCCGAGCCCCAGAACCAAGGGCCTCCCATTAGGGCCTTCTAGTAATCTTCAACTAATTCAAAAGCTACAATGAAGAAGCCTTTCGAGCATAAGTAGATCTTTATTTTTTTGGTCTAGTTGTTATGGACCCACTGGTATAAATCTATAGTGCGAGGCCATATACCATTAAATCTGCATATGATTGCGGATTCTGCAAAATTATGGTGGAGTTCGTCAATCCCAAGATTAGAGAATTATATAGAAGGGATTTCCTCCAATTTATCCACCAAAAATGTCTTGGGAGCCATAGTTGGTTGAGCTGCTTTCAAAGAATACTGAGGATGGGGGATCTGAGAATCGACAGCATTTTTGTAGGAGAAGGAGGGAGCTGAAGATGACTTTCCAGCTATGCCTCCTCTCAAACGAAGGGATAATAAAATAGAATCATTTATTTTAATGCTATAATCAGAGAGGAGAAGAAGGTCCTTAAGTTGTTTACCTTGGAATAGGATTCTCTGATGGACCAAGGGAATCCCAATCCTATGTTCCAGTTTTAACTTAAGGTTCTACACCAAGTCTGAAGAGCAAACCCATTGCAAAATGGTGTTTCCTGAAAGAGATGAAATCTGGATCTGAAATGGGGCAGAGCAATCATTTGATCCCATATTATTAGTACATATCTGAGAAGAAAGGGAGTTGGTTCGTAGGTAACCCAACAACGCCTGGCCCAGCCGAGGTTTGGAGGGGGAAGCAAGAAATTTTTTGCCACCCATAAACCCCACTGCGGACCCAGTGTGATGATCGGAGGGTCGTTTCTGCCATAGGTTGCAAACGAAGGCAGAAACAGAGAAAATGGTGAAGCTTGTAGTATCTGCCCTTTGAAGAGCTTCAAAAATACCTCGAGGCAGAGAGACGCCTCTGTAATAAAGGGAGGCCACTGCAGGCACTGATGGGAAGACATCGTGAATCTTAGCAGCAGTGAGGTTTGCATCGTCCCTTGACTCTGCAAATCGTGTGCCCTCTGAATGAGCATCGACATTCATTGAAGAGGCATTTAGTCTAGGCAGAGGCAATGCTTGGCAAGGGACCGTATCGAAAGCATCCCAGAAAACTTTCCATCTGGAACAGCAACGAGGTGGAGTTCAGGTTCAGAAGCCCGAACAGCTGCGTCGGCGAGAGCAGCAATAGAACAAATCAAAATCCTAACGTCGGCCATAGAGAACTCCAGCAAAATAAGAGCAACACTTAACAAACATCTTACAAGATAAAAAAAAAATTAATTTTAAAACATATTCATCATTTTATACTTTTTATCTTGTAAAGATTTTTCTTATGATCTATTCTCTTGATGGTCTTCTTTCTGGTTGCTCTCTTTCATTTAATTTGATTCGATTTTAATAAACTCAAGAACATGATGAAAAAAAAAACAATAACTTAACTTGACCAATATTTTTAAACACAAACTTAATGTTTTTTTGTCAATACATCATCATCTTCTTTGAGTTGTTTCTTTTCATTTTTTTTCTTTTAAGAGCTTGTTTGTTTTCATTCTTAGTTCTTTCATTTTCATTTTTATCCCTTTCAATGAGGTTCATTTCACGATAGATCACTTTCAATTACTTTGAAAATCCTCATACATACTCTTTTAGTAGTATTATCAACTGCTAATAAGAGGAATTTGTATATTCAACTTTGGTTTCATTCATGGGAAATTATTAACTCTATATTTAAAAGAATTCTAGGGTTAAAGGAATAATATTAGGTTAATTTTAAAAATTTCTTCCATTTCGATTTTAATTTGAAACTCTGATTGTTTCATCATTATCATTTTGACGATCTCAATCTATAACATAACAGTTTATTTTGACGACAACTTATCTTAAACTCAGCTTTAGCTAAAGTAACACAAAGAAATATCAAAAGTTTAGTTTTTAAACTCTCCCATGTCATCCCAAATCTCTTAAAGAGATAATTTGTCTCCCCATCTATTATCGCCAAATATCAGAGTATAAATTAAAAACTACAAGAACCTGAAATATAGGGGGTCTCTGTACAGAGCCAGTCTACCATGATCATAGGTTCTGATAATTATGATATTTTCAATCTGATTACCATATCAAGATAATGGCTCACAACTTTACGTTGTAAGAAAAGAGTTCTCATCACGAGCTGGCTTGTTCATGAGTATCAAAAATTTTGAATGGCATTGTCATGATCTGGTCACCAAGCCAGGGCAATGGTTCTCAAGTTTTTAACAAAATAAAATTTTCTCTGAATATTCAAACATATATGGGATGTTGACATATTGGGCTAAGAGGTAACCCTGCCAAGGCTATGGACGCCTGCTGCCTACAGTGGTTCTACCTATGATTATAAGAGTTCATCTTTATCACTAAACAAAACAACATGTTTCTGTTCTTTAAGTTTAAGTTGTCATTAAATAGTTGTCCGTAATCAGCTCTCTTATAGTCAATATTGACAAGATATACTAAATGATAGTATTTTGATTTCATTTAAGAGTTTCGAAGAAAAGTGTGAATCTTTGAAATTTTATTTAATTTAACTTCTATTTCTTTTTCCTTGGAATTTTATCATCAATTTGAATAGAGATAACTGGTTCTTCCCAGTATGTCGCAATTGTTATGGTGAAACATAACCCCCCCCCCCCCCCCATTTTTTCACTTATAAGTGAAAAATGGCGACCCTTTTAACCGATCACTTGATAGTACTATTATCAGAATTTGAGAATGAGGAAAAGCCTAAATGAGTTTGATTTTTCCTTATAACTTTTTTTTGACGTCATTTGGACTAGTTGTTGTAAAATACACTTGTTTGAAGATTGGATGTGTTTTAGCCACTTTGGCCTTTTATTTTGTATATTACCTTATTTGTTTGATTTTCTATTTTTATAATTTGTGAATATTTATCATAGGGACCTTTCATTTTTAACTCCCTTCTCTATTGGAATTTTGAAAATCTTCTTGAATTTTTGAATCTTTATTACTTGGCTCAAAAGTTTAGGATCATATTTATTTTATCATATTTTGCACACATTTATGTTTCGTCATTATGATTGATGATTTTTGGTTTTTGGCACCTCCTTTATTTCTTTCTCATTCATGGAAACATTTTCATATTGCTCAATTGAAGACGAAGGGGAACCTTTGGTTGCCACCTCACCTCACATTTGGCATTTGATTGCACTAGTTGGTATTTCTTCTAGATGGTTTGGCACATCACTTCACCTTCTATTTTTGGTCACATTGGTTGTTGTCTCATGCACTTATTTTTATACATACATCATAAAATGGATTTTGATGAAATGATATCATATTTTTGGTCGCGACATCATATTTCATTTATCCATATTATTATAATATAAACACAAACATTTTTTATATTTTGTTTGTTTAATTTAAACATATAAAATATATATAAAACATTGTAAAGTAACACATTATATTATAATAATATGTATAATAAATTTCTTAAACAGATCATAAATTAGTAATGAAATGTTTAAAATTTCACTCATTTCTTAAATAAGTGGAATTTTTATTTCATAAACAAAATAAATTCAAAAGTCTTACATATGAAAACTTCAATCGATATTTTAAAATCCTGCATGTGGGACATATTTTATTTTGTTAAAAGATTACAATGTTTCATTTGGCCAAATCACAAATCACCAACACCATATTAATAACCCTACCCACTATTTTAATGATTAGTATGCTATTTTCATAATGGATGGGAGATTTGAAATATATTTTGGATTTATTTTTAACATTAGGATCTAAATCAATGATTAATTCTTCCACATTTATGGGGAAATTAAACAGAAAATCTAATTTTTTCTGACATCGCGACAACAAAAACGCGTTAAAATAAATCTCAAGACCAGATTCTTTTGCAGCCTTTCTGAAAACCTGGATCCTGCCTCAATCTTTAATCCGAACACTCGACACACATTATTTATCTTTTTTTATTCAATCCCTCTCAATTCGATGCTCGGAAACTATTTTAAACCTCTGAGAAATTTAATAGGAATTTAAATGGTGTTCAAAAGAAAAGAATATGGCACAACCAATTCATTATTTTCCTATTTTTAGCAGACAAACAAAGCTCATGATAAAAATTAATTAAAAATTATAAAATGTGCAATGATATTTCTCAAAATTTGCCGCATTTTATGCCAATCTCTACCTATCCTTACAAGATCGCCTTGATTTGTAATTAAATCTTATTTTGACTTTTGGGGGTTGTCATGATATTCAAAATATGTAGCGACTTTATTCAAGACATCATCATCTCCGAGCCTACAAGAAAAATCCATAATTTCCACATTTCTACCAGATATAAATAGCTTCTATTTCAAGCTCAATGATCCTTTCTCATGGATTTGATGGAATGAATACTAGCACAGAATACATGCTAATTATGCCAAGTAAGTTTGAGATCTACTACTCAGATACCCACTGAGATCATGGTTTTTATGAATGCCAGTGATTGCTGAAGATTTCACCACTGCATAATCTCAATTATAGATTCACTCACTAGCATGGTTAATAAGACATGTGAATAGGGAGAGCCAATAAGAATAATCTGAATTCACTGTCGATTTTTTAAACGATTTCAAATAATTATCACATAGAAAAAATCTTACAGAAGAAAGGAAGTTTTACGTGTTAAAAATAATAAGTTTAAGTCAGGCTTAATATTTTATTTAAAGTTTTTTAGATTTTAATTAAAAAACTTTTATTTTTTATATATAATTCCATTTTTTTTATTATTAATCATATTTGCATAAGTTTTATTAGTAAGGTTTTTGGTTGAGATTTACAGAAAATTCTGCAAACAAAAAATCATGGAATTTGAAGATGAGGAATAATGGAAGACTTGAAGTCTTAACTCAAGGAGAAGGAAACAAACTAATTTGTTTGGATATATAGGAAGGATGAATAAACATTAAGGAGGAGATGGGAAGGAGACTCTACAGGACCACAAGGATAGCCATTCTAGGATAGCCATTATACTGGGGTTATGATCCAGCACAGGGGATTTCTCTGTAATTAATCAATTTACGCTTTTGCACTATTGTAGAGTGTTTAGTGTTTAATTTTTGAGATTGTAGAGAATCTATGATTTTGTTATAAAGTGGCTTCAAATTATTGCAGGTACTTTTATTTAGGGTTAGAGCTACTCTCAAGAATGTGGTAATGGGATTTTAATATGATTTTAATTTATTCTCATTATTTTGTACTATTACTGGAAATGAAGGATTATTTTCTTACTATTAAAATTTCATTTTTATTTTGATCTCAAATTCCAGAAAGTATTATGTTTCTTTGATATCATACATTATTGTGGTCTCATTAATATTTTACTATTGAAATCTTGTTAAAGCTATCTTTGCAAGGTAGAATCAGATTGAAATAAAATTCTAATTCATTCAAGTATTCCTGTGGTGGTTGATAACTATGTATTAATCATTTATAGGTTTATTTTTGTTTTCACTTGTACTGATTAACCTGAATTTTTTCCTTTAATTAATACAAAAGTTTCGTGATGAATTAAAACAGTCATTCCCCCTATTTTACTCAAATTGCTCTCAAATTAGAAAGAGATAGTTATCCCTTTTTAGTCTGAGATAGGGTTTAAATTAGTTTTGTATTTATAGCTTAATCACACAACTAGGCCTCTTTATAGACACACACTAATCCAGGTGAGGTTTAGTCAAAATTTTTGTATTGATCTAAATCTTTAATTTTACATCATTAATATATCAAAAAAGAGAGTTGTAATTATATATTTTGTATATATTAGTTTGATTCTTTTTTAAATCATTAATATATCAATAAAGAGAGTTGTAATTATATATTTTGTATATATTAGTTTGATTCTTTTTTAAACATTGTTTAAAATAGTTTTTTAATAAATCTAATTATAGGATTTAACTTTTACGAGTTAGTGATAATTAGTAATTTCTTTTCACTATCAATAGAATTAGAAAGGTTTAGATTTAAATAGATTTAATATTTCTTAGGATAAATCTAATTAAATATAATAATGATATTATTAGATTTAATTAATAATTAGTTTATTTTTTAATTAAATATATACATTTCATATTAATATTAACATAAGTTTAATAAAATAAAATAGATTAATATAATTAATACAAGTTATAGATTGCATTAGATTTATGATAACATAAAATAACTTAGCATGTTATGGATAGATTAACTCTCAAAGTCTAGCCTAGGTTAACTTTGGGGTAGATCTTAGTGGTAGTTTGGTTGTATCATTAAAACATCATAAGGGTAATTCTCTTACCTAACCATTAAGAAGAATCGACCTGATATCCCTGGCTATTGGAGACTAGAGACACCTCTTAAACTAAAAGTAAAAAGGGAAAAGGTAACTGGACCTAGTTTGACCAGTTGGAACCACCATCCCAAACAAAAAAGGAGTCGGTTTAAGGTCCAGACTGGGTGGTTATCCCCCTTGTTGTTGCCATAGATTTTTGAGGACTTAACAGGTACTCAACTAGCTCATAGCTCATATTATCATCCTCAATCCGATGGTCAAATAGAGATAGTGAATAAATTTTTGGAAGGATATATTTGTTGTTTTGTATTTGATAAGCAAGAAAAATGGGTCAAGTGGTTACCTCTCTTTGAATGGTGGTATAACACTTCCTTCCATACTGCAGCAAAAATGACCCCATTTATGGAACTTTAAGGATATCATCCACCGTCCATCACATCTTCTTCAAGGGAAAATTCTAGGGTTCAAGCAGTGGATGATAACATAAATAATCAACAAGAAGTTCTCCAACTCTTAAAGGATAACATAAATTTGGCACCAAATTGAATGAAACAATAGGAAGATCAAAATTTCAGTGAGAGAAGTTTTGATGTGGGAGACTAGGTATTTTTATGGCTACAACCATACAAAAAAATGTCCCTCAAGCAAGCTAAGAAGGATAATAAATTATCGCCAAAGTATTATGGTCCTTACAAGGTGTTGCGAAAGATTGGTACTATGGCATACAAATTGGAGCTTCCTACTTCTTCACGAGTGCATCCATTTTTCCATGTTTCATGCTTAAAAAAGCTTATAAGGGACAAACTTCCAATTCAAACTAAATTTTCCAAAACTTGATGAGGAAGGAAAAACCATAATGGAACCTGAAGCACTCACAGAAATAAGAAATTGACAACTACGAAATCGATCAATTTCAGAGTATCTCATCAAATGGAAGAACTTACCCACTGAAGATTCTACAGCGGAGGATAAGAATTTTATACAAAAGCACCCAGAGCTACTTAAGCATTGAGGATGAGAATTTTTTGAAGGAGAGGAGCATGTTAGGTCCTTATATTACTAGTATAGTCCCTTATTGTTGTTAGTGTAACCGCCTTATTGTCATTGTTGTACCCGTGTAACCCCCATATTGTTATTATTGTTCCCTTACATTATTATTGTTAGGTCAGTTAGGATTACATTGTGGCCCCACTAGGATTACATTGTGACCCCATGGACTCCTATATATAGAGTGGAGGTTTTTTCATTTGTATCATCCAATAATTGTTCATTTATTTAATGTATTGGAGGTTGTCGCCTAGAAGTGGCTATTTCTAAGGCGTTGATCTCTCCTTTCTTCTATTTTTGGAGATGGCTTCATAACAAATCACTTCTATGGTTTCTACTCATTCATTGATAGCATTTAAGTTAGGTTTCTTCCTGGAGATTAATTTAAATATAGTTTTAGTAGTTGTCTTTGTAGTGAATGATCCTTCCTCTTTGTTTCTCTTTACATTCCTATCTTCTTGGGCCAGAGTTTGCAAGGTTTGACTAGTATCACCTTGCTTCTCTACCTCTACCAACATGTTCTCCAACCATTCAGAATGGTTGGATAATTTCTCAATCTCTGGTTTCTTTTCATGTACATAGAGAGTGAGTTTGCATTTAAATCTTAGTTTACTTATCACTCCAAGAAGATAATAATACCACAAAAACCTGTGACTAAACTTGAATTCCTGCAAATGTCTTTCAGCCTCTGCACATGCATCGCTATTGTTACAGATAAAAGGCCCTACTTGATTTTTCAATTTGAATTGTGTCTTCTTCTTTGCTGTCAAGAAATTAATTTCATCTCAATTAAGAATCTACCTTATGTACTCAAGGGAAAATAACCTCATAGGGAGGTATTTGGGTAGTTTATATGGAACAAGACTTGATCCATATACTCTTATCTCATTATGGTTTTGGTACAAGTAGCAATCATCTGTCCTATTACGCTCTGACAATTGTAGGACCTTCTTAATCTCTACACTAATTCTGGGCTACCTGCTGCTATTCAGCAAATTGACCATAGGATGAATCAAGGGATCTATAAAATCTGTATCGGTGGAATGTGATGAATATTTTCTGATAATAGGAGTCCAAAATATGACTCATGGTGGGTTTCCTTCAACATCAAAATCTCAAGTTTGATAGAAAATTTGTCAGAATGAAAGTAGAAAAGCATATGGAATAAGAATGAGGAATACTTGAAAACGCCTTCAAAAGGAATTTTGACCAACTGTTCATGAATATTGTCAGCAAGGTATTGAGAAAAATAAAAAATGGTAGTAGGAGGCTAACCATGTGCGAAAGTAGATAAAAAACCTAGTATTGCAACATTAGCATGCTCATCTCTGAAATATCCAAGAATAAAAGACAACATGGAGATGATATGTCTTTTCCTTTTAGAAAATTTTGCAGAAGGGTATGGAGGATTTATCTTGGGAATTTCTATAGAAGAAGGCATGAAAGTCTATAATATTTGGAGCCTCTTGGGGAAGTCCAAATTCAGGTATAATTGTGTGAGAGCCTCAATGGACAAATGAACTTGATCTGGTCTGGATTGGACTTGAAGCATTTGATTGATTGACTCAGCAGTAATGCTAAACAAGATTTATTCTTTAGAGTTTATTATGGCTCTCTGATTAGGGAAATAACAGGATTGACATAGTATGATCACTTTTGGGCGTTGTAAAGTCTATGAGACAACATATTTTGGCAAATTAGACTCCCAAATAAAAACTTCATCTGCCTAATCTATGGATTTCTCATGGCTCCAGTAGTGGAGCTCAAGAAGGTTAAATTATGTGGCTATGTCATTAATCTCGAAATATTTATCAGCCAGGGGAGTATGTTCTACATATAAAAATGGGGTTTATAGAGGATTAATAGATACTACTACTTTGGAAGCCATTGTTCTACTGTATTTATCGATTTTATGTCTTTTTTACTTAGGAAGATCTGATTTATTCCTTTAGGAGTAGCTCTAACAAAATATAACAATTTTCAGACTCATTTAGGATGAACAGGGGTTTATCTTCTCGTTTGCAGAGGTTTACTTGATCAAATTTTCAATCTCTGTGCTTAAAAACATTTTTTAGGGACCTTAGAATTCTACAAAAGGACATGAAGATAAAAAGGGCTTTCTTTTAGTTCTATAGAGGCTTAAAAATTCTTCAAGTAATTAAAATGCATTCTCTATGATAAAAAACACTTTTTACGATATCATAATTCTGTAAAAGAATGCTTAGGGTATGCACAAAAGGATTTTGGAAGGCAAGAGGATTTTCATGGTCTAGTGGTACTCCTAATTTAATTCAATTACTGATTACTCTCTTTTTAGATCAATAACTAGTCTTTTCTTTGAGGAATACATGGGAAAAATGAAGATTTTGGTCTATAGGAGGGTTCTGGGGATGCAAAAGGCTTCTCTGAGGCTTCAAATGTCTTTATAGTTCTTTTAAATGTGTTCTGTATTGTTGTAGAAGTGAATTGGTTGGACTATGTTTCCATTTTTCTTAAAAACAGAGTCGACAACAATTTTTTTCATCTAAATAGCTCTTTTTGCCCGAAAATGTAACATAAATGGTGTAAAATGGTGTAATGGGTGGCTATATGCATTTCTTATGAAATAGTAATTTCATTGAATTCGCGGTCAATTTTGAAATGACATGGTGGTTTGCACAATGAGTGGGAATACAACTAGGCATTTTTTCACATGAACGAAAGGTGGTAAGTGGTAAAGTTCATGAGGATCTGATCAAATGAAAAGTTGCCATGTAGCTTGGAGTGCAGCTCTAAAAACCATGCTTTTTGCATGGTTGAGGGTATGTTAACGCTTGTAATATCTGATGCATGAGGAGGTTTCTTAGCCATTAGATCTGGCGGGTGATGATTTGATAAATAGAATAATGCGATGGACTTGTGGGATTAGACAGGCATGGGGCCGAGGGTTTATGATATGCAATTGGTTATATGTATATAAAGTATGTTTTAATACATGTAGTTGCGATTTATATGATATAACCAATGTGATTAAGGTAAGTGTGACTTATCCATAGGAAGGGTTATTAACAAGTGGGGTATGGGTAAGTGGGACCTTTATGACAGGCGAGGATAATATAAACCATAGGTTTTAAAAATAAAATGTGGGTCCATGATATATAACATGTGGGAATTAAACCATAGGTTATATTTAAAAATAATTGGTTGGGACTTATATAGTAAGTATTTAGTATATACGGGATAAAAGGTATAATGGGATTTAATATATAAAGTCAAATGTTAATATGTATAAATTTAAATAAGTGCAGGATTTTAAATACACTAAGGATGGTGTTAAAACTACTATCGGGAATGGATTTCTTCACTGTGGGACCCGAGATATCACTTGTTTTTAAATAAATACTTAGGATAAAGGTATTTTTGGGTTTTGAATGTATTTTTGAATGAAAATGAAATTAACAAGGATTTTTACTTTTCGAAGGATAAATGTGCATTTTAACTTAGGAAAAGGGACTTTTTTCAAGGGGGAAAAGAGTGAAATAAGGGGAAAGAGTAAAAATGAAGGGGATGGGGTGAATTTACAAGGGAAAAATGATTTCAAAGGGAAATTAGTAAATGAAATGACCAATTTTCAGCTATCCAGGCCTTTGCAAAAACTTCTTCTACCTACACATCTACTACCCTAACATTTTTTCTGTATTTACATGGGTGCATTTGAGCTTGTATACCCTTATTAATTTTTTCTTTTAAACAACAAACTAACTAATTCTATCATTATTTATTCCAAGGGCTAAGATTAAACTGTTGAGCTTCTTATTATTTTCTACCTAACTACTGATCTTCCGAGAATAAACTATTTGAATAGGTCTTTATTATCTATCTAACAACATGAAATTTAAAGCATGAAAGGTCAAGATTAAGTTGTTTAACCTTCATGGATTGTGGCATTTTTAACCAGCTGCACAAAATATTTATTTTGTAGGAAAAGTAAATAGTAGTGGAATTTGAATTTGCATCACTTTCATGTTTTATTTTATCTCTTTTTTATTTGAGGTTCATTTTCATATTCTTTTTGATATTTTTTCTTCCAAGTCCTTTGATTTTTATTTTAGGACTTTTACCCTCTTTACATTTTTTATTTTTCTAATATGGGAAAACAGTTTGCAGAACGAAAAGTACGTACATATTATAAGACTAATCAGATTAAATTCAAAATTATGAATCCTATTATTATAGGACCCTAACAACCTACATCAAAATGTATTTCGCTTTGATGTTGATATGCCCATTATTTCATTCGATTCTGCACTAGAGTTAGCTTATCCATTAAGAGTTGGAGAAATTGTTGTTGATGCTCAATGTGATATTCCAGTACTTTATCATACATATTACCTTTCATTCATCCTTCAAACCATCCTCCTTAGCCTCCATGTCTGCTTTTATACCATCTATGCCATCTTTGATTTCTCTTTGTGACATCCAAATTTGTTTCAGCTGTTTCCGTAATTTTGATATATCATACTGCAATTATTCCTCTTCATGTGTCAGAGTAGCGTTTTATGATGGCTTGATGTTTATACAATTATTTTTGGGAGGCATTAAGTAGCCCAATATTGATAAAAATGCTTCAATATTCCCTTGGAATTACTTCAAATTGATTTTTTAAACAAAGGTTATGCAATTTTAAAAAACAAAACACACCTTTTTTTTTCTTTTGAGGAGGTCGATATTAGAACTGATGTATCTCTATGATTTTTTATCCCCAAAATTTAAACTTCAGTCGTGCAGTAGCCCCCTGAGTCTTCTTTCCAATTCCATAGGTTAGACCTGATTTGGATTCTTCAAGACAAAGTTATGTTGATTCTCCCACATGACCTAATGATGGACTTGTTTAGTAGAGTTACCTTGTACAACATGTCCTGTGTCCTTGTTTTGATCTTCAGCTCTGAAATTGATTCACAAGAAACTAAATTCCATAAAATTTGCGTCAATTTTTACAGAATTCCAATCTGATGTCGAAAACGAATGTTATGATGATTTTCCCTCAAACACCTGTTTGAGATGAAATTATGGAGCTTGGAAACAACCCTAATTTCTACAGATCATATCTTCAAAAATATAGTGAACCACGATATGAAATTTTTACATGGCATTCCCCAAGAGTTCGATGCACATGGGCTTTTGTTTAGCATATTAACATTCGTAGAAAAAAATTATAGCAAAAATTCTAATATGACCTGTTTGGAGGAGTGAAACCCTTGAATCCAAAGCTCTGATACCAAATGTTATGAAGATAACTCACAAAACAAAATAAAAGATAGATAAACGCCTTAGAAATCAACCTCTTTGAGGGGGAAACCTCCTTTATACTACATAAATGAGTAGTTCTTGGATGATTCAAATGACTAAACCTCCTTTCTATATATAGGAGTCCAATGAGTCATAATATAATCCTAACTGACATAACAATAAAAATGTAAGGGCACAAAAATAATAGTAGTGGGCTTCTATACGACACAATAATAACAATATGGGGACTACATAGGCACAAAAATAAAAATAAGGGGGCTATACTATCAATAACAATAATGGTATACACTATTATTATAGGGACCTAATACTAAGGGTAAAATAGAGCAAGATCGTGGCCTTGGACATTAGATGTAGCTTTGACTGTGGCATCGGATTATAGACTTCCTCAGAAGGAGGTGAATCATCGTATTAATTTGAGGGTGGAGGTGTTAGCCTCTAGATTCCCTTGTTTATTGATATGAGCACTGTATCCTTTTATCTATTGGTTGAGCAACTATGGATATGGTGTTATATGCAGTTATTATTATAAATATTATAGTGGGTTGTGTTATAAAGCTCCAATATGCGGTATGTTGTCATTTTTTCGAAAGGATGTTCGTTGTAAATATTGTGACGAACTGTGTTATAAATTTCCATAAGCAATATATGTTATTTTCAGTGGCTTCCTAGTTTGTAGGTGTCATTGAACACTAAGGATGGTATTCCCCCAAGGAGGAGAGTTCTGTAACAAACCCAAATTTCATGTAATAAAAGTTAATAAAGCAAAAATAACATCATTGTTAAGGGGAAATTATTCGAAGATGAATTTTGGTAAAATACATACTAGTGGGTATTAATCTTGGTTATTATGGCTAAGAAAAATTTTCAAACGAAACGGTAGAGGATTTGAAAAGGAAAAAAAACATTTTGGCACATTTATTTATGAAAATAAAGTAAATTAGGAGAAAAGGAAGTTGAAAGGTCAGAAGTTGCATGTGAGGAGGAAATTGAAGGAAATAATGGAAAATGAATAAATTAGAGGCCTTATCGATAAATTGTCTTATGTGGATCTGTTGGCAAGCTTTTGCTAGTTGAATCTTTTTTCAGTTCAGTTTTGAAGTTCTCTAATTATTCTCTCTCTTTCATACTGTTGGATACTTTGAGTTTTCTTGGATCAAATTTGCATTGAGCCAAGAAAGAGGAAAGAAAGAAAAGGAATGGCAAGGAAGGGAAAGGAAAGCAAGGATGAAAGAAGGTAGAGCGGGATCTAGTAGTTGCAACAAGAATACTTGTAGGTAATATATTGCATGTGTGATTTCCTACTTTTTTTTAACGAAAATGGCTTATGGACATTGGTATTTGTTTCTCTCACTGTTTATGGCATGTTTTTTCTAAGCTTTTACAGTGGTTTTCAGCTTTGCCTTTCCTTTTTTTGGATGCCATATTATGTTGGGGTTTTGATCTCGATTTTGAGCTTTGGAATTTTCAGATCGTTTTATGAATTGGGGGCAGAGGTGGTCTCAGGCTAATTCCCAAAACCCTAGGAATCCCTTGACATGTTTTGGAGGGAAACATTATAAATCTTAATGGAGGTGTATCAATTTAGGTCCTAGTGATCTGGGATTGGATTGCGGTAAATCATGAGGAAGAGGGAGACGGGAAATTACTCAAGGATAATGATAGATTCCAGATAAAATTCCAAGTTCAGTTTGGTTATATGATTGGAGCATTGGTTTTAGTGTGATCATGGTATGCTAAGGGTGGAAGTGGATTAGCCTCTAGGTTCCCTTGGTTGTGTTTGGGATTTTTTTATTTATGAGATCCCACATTCATTATTAGAATATGACACGATGTTTAATGGCTTAAGAGAGATTTTGCTCAGCAATGTTTATGGTCAGGTGGTGCCTAGAAGTCCCGAAACTGGTCGATTATTGCCTATGTTTAATAAAATACAGTTTCTCTTAATTTTGTACCTATTTATTTATGGATTTAATAACTATTATCTAGCTATTATTTATATGGTTTTATGTTGGTTATAGTATTGTTTAATTGACTAGTTCATTTCATGGTTATTTCATGTATTTACATGTAGTTTTGGAAACAATGAATGAAAGAGATCATTGATGTCATATATGCTCATGGAAGATGGTGGTGAACCTTCTCATAATGTTGCATAATAGTTTTCAGGCATTCATGTTATGGCTTGTATACTAGACCTCTAGATTTCATCCATGCCAAGTATTTGAAATAATGTCAGTCCCGGTTGGGGATGGTCAAGCCTAGTCCTTGAGTTAGTATTTCATTTATTATTATTCTCATCACATGTTTAATGGACTCCAAAATTTACAACAATTTTTAGGCAGTGGCTAGAATTGTGTGCTTGAAATGTGCCTTAAATGTCATAGATGTAGCTACAAGTCTAGGGAATCTAGTCCCTTGGTGTAGGATTGCAGGCTTGTGGGTGGGTATAGAGCCTCCTTGATGCATACATGCAGGCGTATGGGAGCGTATGATGGGTTTTAATCATTAAATTTTAGTCAGACCTAGGGAGAGGTCAAGTGGATGATTGGGATAGCCTCTGGGGGTCCTGTAGGAGGTGGTATAGGTTTGTGTTATGGTTTACCCCTCCATTCCACTTTCTTAAAGTCACCAAGGAGGTTAAGTCTATATTAGCTACCCTCATATCATTGGTTTTTCAGTTACTTGGGTAGGTTTGAGGGTAGGTTTACGTTACACTATATAAACAAATCACACCCAAACAATTTGGGTTTTTGGAGGGTAAGAAAATGCATGATGCTATTGCCATAGCACAATAATGCTTACACTCTTATGGGAACCTGAATTTTCTATGTTATTAGGCCCATTTGATTATATATAAACACTGAAAACATGTATTTGACCGCCTTACTTGCACATAGTAGATTTAATTCATAGTATTAATAGGTCCTTCGGAATTTGGTTTATCTTTTCTTATTATGTGCATAGTATTATTTATTTTCATAGAATATTTGGAATATTATGAATATTTGGAGGAATAGATAATTTAGGGAGTTTCACCCTACTAGGAGGATCACAATTGGAGAATAAATGAACAAAATATCATGAAATTATTGACAAATTTTGGAGCTCTAGCAATTGAGAAAATCTAGGAATGCGTTCATTGTCATTTAATAAAAATTCATAATGTTGGGAACTAGATCCACTATTTAAGGGATTTTGGAGGGGAAATCTTCCTCTTTTCAAAGAGAATTCTTCCCAGTCAATTTGTATAAGTAAAAATTCAAATTTTCGTCTAGCAGCATGTATCTCTTAGTTTTATTTTTAATTATTATTATATATATATATATATATATATATATATATATATATATATATATATATATATATATATATATATTTGCAGCTCCACTTTCAATTTGAGCACGAATGTAGATGGATTGATTCAAATAGTGAAGATTGGTGTCATTTACAGCTTCTAAATATTGGTATTATTCATACTACTCTAAGTATCCTTGGGCTTGGACATCCCAGGAGCCTCAGATCCCCTTTTTACAATTTTTATTTCTTCTTTTCACTCTTATTCACATGCATATCTTATTCTTATTTTTCTTATTTCTGCATTTAGTATTGATGCTTGTTTTGTTGTAGGATTGGGTCAAATGATTGAAGTGAAATATTTTGTAGGTTATTTACATATTCAAAATAATGATTCATACCTATAACATCCTTTAAAATTCATATTCATCATTCAACTACTTGGATTTGTTTACTAATTCACAAATCTAGAATATATGAAAGTCCCTTGTAGGACAAAGTAGTAATTTTATACTATTTTTTATAAAAAATTTATGATATGAAATTTAGTTTAGTCCAATTTTATTGGGTCATAAAATTTCCAAGATAATAAAAAATTTAGCCCATTTTATTTTTAGATGATTAGGTTAGTAATTTGATAGGTTAACTAGCTCACTAGTTCTTGCATCTCCAGTTTTTAGAGTACTTTTTCTATTATTTTTTAGCTCGTGTTAACGATGGTATTTTTGGAGTTATTTCCCATCCCATTTGAATTTTATTTAAATTTGAATTCTGTGAGTTATCTCTTGCTGTAGAAAAACATGATCTCTTGTAGCGATTATGTTTAGCCTGTAGCAACCTCTTGTAGAATTCATGTAGCATGTGGAAACTTGACTAGATTTGATCCAAAAGCTTGGTTTTTGTCTCTTAGGCTTGAATCGTGACCCTTAGGCTATAAATACATGATTGAAGAAGAATACACACCACTTAGGACAAAATTTTTTACAAAGTAGATTAGGCTTAGTTATTTGAATTCATGCTCGTAGGATTTCAATTACAAATTGTTGTTCTTACCTAGGATTAATTTATTTTTAAAGTAACATTTCTATTTATGCAATTATTTTAGGATTTTATTTCAAGAAATTCACTCCATTACATCAGATAAATAAAATGAGGACACATTATATGTTGCATATATAGTCCCAACACCTGTTAACTTTGTATGAATGACGATTTGATGATTTAAGTTGGTAGCCTTGGGAGTTGCAACATTCTTTTTGCAATACTAAGGCTGTTCACTTTTTCGCTTTGTTTCCAGAGAGGTGTCAATGTATGCATTTTTTTCTTCCATATTTCATTTATTTCTTTCAATTTCTACCAAAAAAATAATGAATAGGGATCATTCATTTCAAGAAAAATAAATTGCACTACACTAGCATTTTGATTATATATATAAAATTCCTCAATACGAACACCAATGGCCCCCCTCACCCCCCACTTGATCAAATGATGCAGTAAGAGCCACATAAACATCCATTTTTGCACGTTGAAAAATAATAAGTGGCTGAGAAGGTACAAAAAATGGATGGAGATGATGACAATGAAGAAAATCCTCTTGGGTTTCCCATTCAAGATACTAATTTTAATGTGCATATGAAATCCCTCCATCTTTCCTTCCCAAATTCCATGGTATGAGATAAGAGGATTTGGAAACCTTTCTCTTTGAATTTGAAATCCTTTTGTATATTTTATGGCTACTTACCAAACACTCAAAAAGTTGAGATTGTTTCCGACAACATTGAAGGTTAGAGCTTTTAAATGGTTCATGAGCTTAGGGACTAACACAATAATATCATGGAATGATGTGAACAATATGTTTCTATAATAATATAAAGATCATCATAATAAAGAAGAAATATCTAGAATGAATAAAAAATAAGATGAGAGCCTTGAGGATCTAATAGATAGATTTATGTATAATATTAAGAGGGAAAAATTGCATCGTTTAGGATTTGACACACTAAAACCCATCTTTATTTGAATAATTATGGATGAGTGGACTGATATCCTTGATTTGATGAGTAGAGGTGATGTTTACTAATTATCGTTTGAATAAATTTGTGAAACATGCAAGCACATACCAAGAGGAAGGGAAAGAATAAGTAAATAAACATAAAGATTGATAAGTCAAGCTCAAGATGGAAATTTTATTGATAATTTAAAAGCATAAATTCTTAGTAATATAAACGAACAAGTAGAAATGTTAATAATGAAAGATGAGAAAATATAAGATGTTGATATTTTTGTTGTCCATGCAGAATCATCTTCCCAATCATTACCAGTGATGAAGGAAGTTTCCAAGAGGACAATGGAGCAATTCAACCGCCAAATAGGCTATGTTATGTAGCTCAAATAACACCATGGAAAACTAGTCAACCTGATATGGTGAAATAACCTAATTCACAATTTCAAGGTTATGCACGTCCATCTCAAAGTAATTGGAACACACTTTCCTTGGAAGAATTTGTCATCTCAACCCTAAAACCAATCTTGGAAAAAAGGTGAGAAAGAACCTTATTGGAGAGATCGGTAATATCCTCAATATTTAACTCAATATCCTCCATACCCATATCCATTCTATCCCTACCATTCACCTCCACCACAACCACAAACCCAACCACATCCATCTCATACATCCACCCCCACTCACCCACCTATACCACGATTTTGAAACCCACAGAAGGAAGTAGCTTAGCCCACTTTCAATTCTAAGGGAAAACACTTCCAAACAAGTCTTTTCGATTTAAATGGTATTAACCTTAAATCAAGAAAGGTATTAAAAAAAGAGATTCTATTTATGTCATTTAAAAAATAAAAATAAAAACATCGAGAAGAAGAAGATTAAAATTAGGAGACCAAAATGATCATTGGATGCACTTGATCTAGATAATACATTAGAATTAGAGATTGAGGAAGTTCCATCATGCTCACCATTACATCCTCTATGTGTTCAAGATAATAATAATAAAAAAAAAGAATATATGAATTTCATGGAAGAAGAAGACATATAGGATGATCCAAATCAACAAGTGGATGAGGCCCATCCCAACTATACTTAAATATGGTTCCACAAAATCATTAAGTTACAACAACACACTCTTCTTCAACCATTCTTAATCTCATCTCAGTGAAATAATTTGGTCTCTCATGTTTAGGTACATATTAAATCATATATTTCGAGCCTACACATGAGATTATCTGTCATTTTGATGTGCACATGGCTCCATTAGAGGTATTCCTTTACTTGAGAAAGTTTGTTTGTTTGTTTTTGAAGTAGAGTAGTATAGAAAAAAAATAAAAAATGGAAAAGGAGAAAAACTAACAGGAAAATAATAAGTTATGAGCTGAAAACCTATTTTTAGGTGCGTGAGATTGCCTCATTCATTTAAAGCCTCCACGAGGTAGTCAATGGATTGGAAAAAAGAGGATAAAAAATATCCTAGGTGAAAACTCCTTTGACGTGCCTAGGCAGACCTACAAGTTAAAAACCTCATTGAGGCAAATATTAGGAATAAAATAAATAAATGAAAAAATGAAAAAAAAGTATTTTCTCCATGTATCTCTCTCTAATGAATGTAAGTGCTCTTCAACCTTTGCAAGCAACAAGAACATGTTAGCACCAAAAAGAAAAAAAATGATTAAAAACCTAGTCAAAGAAGGACATAATTGGGCTCTCTCCTCCTTCGCTTAGATAGTCGAATAGGACAAAGGCCATGTCAATCCATCAACTTCATCCATTTCCAACATCCACCCATCATTTCTGATCCTTTCCCATTCATTTTCCTCATCATCCTAAAAATATACATGAGGGTTCTATTTTTTTATAGGAGGCAAAAATAGACAACGAAGAATATTTTTTATCATATATTGGAAACCGTTCATCCATTGACTGATATGTTTCATGGGGATATGTATATGCATGATGGTAATATGATCAATAAATTTCAGCAAATTATCATCCACACTTTTCGAGAAATTGGCCTCCATCACCTATAACCATTTTTAAATTTTTTTAGGATCGTGTATCCAATGGCCAAAAATTTTTATGGGGATTTGCATACGGATGATAGAAAAATGTTAGAAAATTTCAGATCAATCGAGTCTACAGTTTGACATATATGGATAAAATAATTTGGTCAAAGGAGACTATCCTGAAATGCTACAGGAGGGGATAAAATGCGAAAAGAAAAAACCAAAAAGGCCACTATTCCTCTAGGAAATGATAAATTGGGATCCTGCAATGATTCACTCATCACCCATCCACCACCTATCCATTCCATTTCACCAAAAAATGTTCAAAATTTCCACTCTGTCAAACCTGTAAAGAAAAAAAAAAAAAGAGAGAGAAAAAAACCACAAAAGCCACTATTTTCGTTTTTTCCAATGTCTACTCTACTCCCTCATGACTCCAACCCTATTTTCATAATTACCATCAACACCATCATGCAATCCAAAGACTTCAAGGGTGGATTAAAATGCTACCACAGGAAGAAAAATCCTCCTATAGCAATTTGTGCAGTCATAATATAAATCTCTGAGATCTGTTTTTTCCACAAATAGAAGCATGATGAATCAATGTGTGAAACCAAGAAGTGACATATAATCCCTGGGAATTCATTCCACCAATAGAAGCATTATTAATCCATGTTTGAAATCAACAAGGGACACATTATCCTTGGAAAAGAATTCCACCAGTAGCAACAACCTAGAACTCATAGAGGCACTTACACACAGATAAAAACGTTATCAGTCAAGGTATAATCAAGTTTCTAAGAAATGTAGCAGGAAAAAGAAAAAGATTCAACTCCCTCTGATATCATAATGTATATGGCCCAACTCCAACAAGCAATCACCTCCAACAATCTAATCCACGTGTAGGCAAGGTATGTAATGGAATCCTTTGGGCTTCATGAGTGTTATGTAATTGATGTTTTGTGTGTCTAAGTATTGGGGGTCAATAAAGGCAGCCATCCAGAAGCCAAATACTTCACCAAACTCAATGTTTACCTAGCCTCCTCTTCATCTAACTTTATTTTCAGTACCACCAACCATTTTTTCATCACCATTAGCCTCATTTCCATTTAGCCTCATTTTCATCACCCTCAACCTCCTTCAACATTCCCCATCAAAATTAAAGGGTCATCTAGCCAACAAAAAAATAATTGGGGCTACTGGGAGGGAAAATTGATGAGGAAACCTCCTCCAAATCCAAGGGTCAAAAACTTGTGACATCCATGACAAGGCCAACCACTACATCAACCACATATAATAAATTAAAATCACAAAAAAACTTTCTACAGGAGAATTCAAATTTTCTACAAGAGAAATAAGGGGTGCTATAAGAGAAAGACAAGGTTGCTACGGGAAGGAAACAATTAGAAAAAATTCTACAAGAGGAGGAAAAAATGTCAAAAAAGGTATTAATAGGACCATAGCAACCCCAACATCCTAAACCACAACCTAACCTAGACTCCTATAATAAACTTGTAAAATAAGGAAGGATTATTACAGAGAAATTTGTAGTACACATCTTATTAAAATTGGAAAAAGAGAGTGGAAGAACTCACAAATTGATGCAGATTTCCAAATCAAAGAAGGTAGAACATGTAGGACAACAACATCAAGTATTCCCATCAAACTAGTATGATGATGAGAGGGGCCGCCTAGATGAGGACTGTCCATCGTTGGGTTCTATTAAAGAATAAACCTCCTCTACAAATTCCTAAGACATCAATAAGATATCAAAGGACACCATGATAATGGAAGGAAAGATGATTAAGGCTAGACGTTTCTCAAGGGTGAGCAACAATTTCAGTATGAGTGAGATGATGGGCCCTAGAATTTTTTATTTTATTAGGCCCATTTGATTATTTATAAACACTTTAAACATGTATTTTACCACTTTACTTGTAGATCATAGAGTTAATTAGTAGTATTAATGGGTCCTTAGGAATTTGGTTTATGCCTAATATTATTTATTTTTGTAGAATATTGTAACAATATTGGGCAGATTATGAATATTTGGAGGGATACATAATTTAGGGACTTGCTCCCTAATGCCAAAGGATAAATATTGGAGAATAAATGAACAAAATATAATGAAAATATTGACAAATTTTGGAGCTCTATCGATTGAGAAAATCTAGGAATGTGTTGCTTGTCACTTGATACGAATTCCTAGTGTTTGGAACTAGATCCACTATTTGGGGGATTTTGGAGGGGAAATATTCCTCTTTTCAAGGAGAATGCTTCCCCATTAATTTTTATAAGCACCAATTCTAATTTTCCTTTATTGGCATGTATGCTTTAGTCATCTTGTGGAGAAAACTTGTTTTTTTTGCAGCTCCACTTTTGTTTCTAGCAGGGATGTAATCAGATGGATTCAAATAATGAGATTTCTAACCAATTTTAGCTTCTAAAGCTTGGTATCCTTCATAGGGATCCGAGTATAATTTTTATTTTCCATCCCAACAGCCTCAAATCCCTTTTGTAAAATTTTTATTTCTTTTTTTCACTTCTTATTGACATGCATCTCTTATTATTGTTTTTCCTATTTCTGCATTTAGTATTGATGCTTCTTTTGTTGTAGGATTGGGTTAAATATTGAAGTGAGCTATTTTTCAGGCTACTTAAAAAGTCACACGAAATATTTATCCTTATAGTATATTTTAAAATTCAGATTCATTATTGAGCTACTTGGATTCATTTACTAGTTCACAAATCTAGAATTTAAGGAAGTCACTTGTAGCAAAAAGTAGTATTTTTCTGCTAATTTTTAGAGCATGCTAATGAAATTAAATTGAGTTGATTATAATTGTATTAGGTAATATTTTTTTTTGAATAAAATGACAAAATTCTCCACATTTCGTTTTCATTTCATTAAGTTCGACATTTGATAGGTTAACTAGCTCAGTAGCTCTTGAATTTCTCGTTTTTAGAGTAGTAATTTTCTTCTATTTTTTTGCACGTGTTAAGAGGTGTATTTTGGACTCATTCCACTTAGAATTGAGTCCTAAAATATCCTAATTAATTAAAAAAATTCCCATCCTATTTGAATTCCATTTACTTTCTCATTTGGTGAGTTATCTCCTCATCTAGAAAAACACGACCTCCCATAGCAATTTTGTTACGTCTGTAGAAAAATTCTGTAGCACTCTTGTAGCATGTGTAAACTTGACGAGACATGATCCATAAGCTTGGCTTCTGTCTTGTAGGCTTGAATCATGACTCATAGGCTCTAAATACATCATTAGGGAAGAATAAAAATCACTTAGGTCATGCATTTGTACAATGTAGATTAGGCTTATTTATTTGAATTCATGCTCTTACGATTTCAATTACAATTGATTGTTATTTCCTAGGATTAGTTTCTTTTCAAAAGTAAATTTTCAATTTCTCTAATTCACTCCATTACATCAGATCAAAAAAAGAAGGACACATTGTATGGTGCACATATAGTTTCGACACCTCTTAATCTTGTATGAACCCTGTGTTGATAATTTAAGTTGGTAGCCTTGGGAGTTGAAACATTCTTGTTGAAATAATGCGGCTCATCACACTCTGTGAAGGTATGAAGGATGGTGGTGAGTATGATTATGCTAGATTTAATTAAATCATATAACTTCATTTACTCAAAATTGTTTAGAATGGTTTTATATAAGGTGGGAATTTCAACAAATTACATTGCATGGATAATGGCTTGTGTACATACAACAAAATTTGTAATTATCATAAATAGCATACCAAGCAATGTCTTCATATGGATTTATGCTAAGGTTATGCATTATTGTTTCTACTATTTAGTCTGGTAATTGAATTCCATAGAACCAAGTTGAAAGAGGAAAAATACATAGGTAGATTAAAGGGTATGAAGGTAACAATGAACATATATATTACTCATCTGATGTTCATGGATGACTTGTTCTTTGGAGGAATGGATGATAATTCATATTGAGAGGTTATACATCAGAGCATCATGTATTTGAGTGAGGCATCATGATTATACATGAGCAAAGAGAAATCAATTATGATCATGGAGGAAAAGGAAGATACACGATGTAGGGAGATATGCAAACTATTCACAATCTCGATGACTAATCTGGTAGAGGGTATTAAATACCTAGGTTTCCACCAAAGGGAAATAAATAAAAGAATAAATAGAAGGATTAGTTGCTGGACAATTTTAACAACAAATTAACGTGTTGGACACAAAAATGTCCCACTATGTGTGGGTATTTGACTACTATAAGACTAGTCTTACAAAACATCTCCATGTTCTAGATGCATATTTTTATGCTTCCTATGGATATGTGTTACAATATCAATGCGATAATGGTTAAATTCATATGTTTGAGCACTGAATTGAAAATAAAGCTTCACCTAGTAAAATGGATGACAATTGTTAGACCAACAAAAGTGGGGGTTGGGAAATTATGAATTCACACAACCTTAACAGTTCTTTAATCATTAAAATTTTATGGAAATAAGAAATTAGTAATGGTATATGGGGGCAGATCATAAGAGAAAAATACATGAAAGGACAATGCCTTTCACAATGGACCAAGGTGGGAACTAGAGTGACATCAAGAGAATCATATGTCTGGAGGAGTATGGTTAAGAATATCCGTTAGATTGTGGGGTGTTTGAGATTGGATTTGGGAGATGCCATACATGTGGAGGCTGGTCTAGATTATATTCATGGATTTTTTAGTGTGCACACTCTTTTAATTTCCCTCCTCTCTGCACTCCACAAAATGGGTATTATCAATTTTGCACATATCAGTTGCAGGAATGACATGATCAACTCCCAAAAGAAATGGAAGAGGGATAGAGACATTAAACTTATTGGAAACCTGGCAGTTGAGTGGAAAGGATACCTCACAAGTTTCTATGACTTTGGTGCATGTATTGGAGAAGGTGAAGACCCCTTGAAGTGGCAAGGCCCAAATAAGGAAGGACACCCTAGAGTTAAACATATATACAAATGCCTTCCAATGACAGAAAATACATTTCAATACATCACATGGTTCAAAGGCTGATGGGGATGTGATATAGAAAATATATTAGTCTATTATGGATGGCTAGCCATTCACAAAAGAGTATTGAAATGTGATATATTAAAAGGGAGGGGCTTGCAAAGACTCAGTATATACCCCATGTGTAGAGAAAAAGCATAGGAGACAAATCATCTATTTATTAGATGCACATTCCCTAGGGGTTATGGACACGGATAATGGACATATTAAATATTTATGACATAAGAACAATAAAAAATATAAATACTGTATTTTTCCTTTGCTTCAGGTTTCGACGTGAATACCACTCTATCCACTTCTATATCATATGGATGATTTGGAGTTGTCAGAATGCATCGATTTTCGAGCAGAGAAGGAAGCTGGTTAGGGAGACTATCCTAAAGGTAATAACATATTTTTCTGAGATAGGAACAAATATGATAGTGGGAAAAAGAGGAATATTATATATAAGGAAATACTAGCAATTGCACCAGATGTTGCACCAGATTAGTAGAGGTTAGAGAGTTATTTAGGTAGATAGCTTAAATGAAGGAGGGGATGGATGAATGGCCTAAAAAATTTCAATCATCTAACATTTGATCTGATGGTTCATACATAAACATCATGGAAATTAGAGGAATTTTTTTTAAATAATAACACCTTACGGCATAAAAATACAATTTTCCTATAGTATTCTTCGATGGAGCTTGTGAGCAGAGAAGGTGTGGGTGTGGAACGATCATCGTTTTTGAACCGGGTCGATTCTACCATTTCTGGTGGTAGGGAGGTTTGGGGACAAATAACTGAGTAGAGATCATAGAGATTTAGGGGGTCCTCATCTTTGCGAAGTGGTTGGGATTGGAGAATATTTCCGTTCGTGGAGATACTAAGAACATAATAGAGTGGGTTAAATATTACACACATTTCAACTCACATATTAGGTGAAATTAGATGAACTGCATCAAGAACCTAACAAGAAACTTTGAGAGCATTAATTTCACTCATATATACAGAGAATAAAACTAGGTAGTTTATCTTCTCTCTAAGAGGGGATTAATTTAGAGACAACTAAGTATCATTTTGTTGTTTGTGTGTAGGACATACTTATGAATGTTGGATGCATCAATTCCACATAAGGACTTCATTTATCTTGACAATTATATGCTTCATAGTTTAGGATACTCACAATGTTTGAAAATAAAGGTAAAAAGGATAAAAAAAACATCCTCATCTTTTATATAAAGAATAGATAAAACTTTTTGTACCTAGAATGGATAGAAAATGATAGCAACTTCGAGAAAGATAGGATATATAAGAATACAGAGAATATACATGGAACTGTACACATAATTTTGGAAAATAGAAGGATAGGATAATGATATAGAGAGGATAGAAAAATAAAATGTATGGAATCTACAATGAATGTACTCTCTTTTTATCAATTAAAAAGGAAATCATTTTTTCGTTTAAAAAAGATGGCTACTTATCATCACCTCCCGCTAAATGAGGATCAATCAATGCCCATCTATTTAGAGTCGAAGTCACCACTCGTTTTCGCTCCAAATGTTGTTACCAAGTCCGTACCACTATAAAAAGACCGTGTCCATAAATCATGGGTTTTCGCATGGCGTCACCCATTTTGGCCTAGCTCGCCTTGGGCAACAGGCAGGGATTGTGGCAAATATTTCTAGGTCAACATGCATTTATTTTAGAATCTTTGACCCTGAATCATACTACTACTAGAATAATCAATTACATGTAATTATGTCGATAGGCATTTTATTATGTGGTTTTAGTTGCGGATATTGTTGATATTCGTCGTCCTCAACAGCTATCCAGAATCTCAACAGGGTCACCATTCAAATGTTTTCTTTTTCGGTCAACATATTTGTATCTTTGTAGCCGTATCATCCCAACAGTCTCGCCATTCAAATGTGTCATTTTTTTGTCAACATCATCGTATCTCCAAGGCCATGGACATGGAGCACGGTGAAGGCTGACAAGCATCCAAGTGCTTCCACTACCTATTTCATTGGAGCTCCAGTTTCCTCGGTTCCAATAAACAACTGCTTCCTCTCTTCCAATCAACTAACTGCGTAGCTTTCTATGCTTTGTGTATTTCATTAACACCGTGTGGCCTTAAATATTTTCTCCCTTTAAATGCTTGAAAATATTGCTGGTGTTGTTTAATTTATGCTCAAGTTGTGAATCTAATTCATCTAGTTTAAAGGATAAACCTGTAGGAGAATTTGAGGGTTTTGAATGTGCCAGCATGAACATTTGCCTTTGGGCTTTCGCAACAGAGATAAAGGCAGATTCAGTTTCGTCTCCCATGGGGAAGGTTGCTTATTAGATCCACGATTATTGCAGCGGAACTGTGCTTGCGTCTCTCATATATCCTTGTGTTCATATTTAGCCCTGAATTTGTATATAGTTGTAAGCAGGGAGGGCTCTCCAGCTCCTCTATAGCACTGTCTTGGGGATTTGGCCGCTCTAAATTGACTTGAGTGCACCTTTCCCATTCGGCTCTTGCAACGGAAACGGAGATATATTCAATTCGGAAACAGAGATATATTCAATTTTTTCTCGTGTGTTGAAGGTACCAAGCCAATGATTTTTGTCATTTATTCGATTCTCTTAACCCTAGACGTAACAGAGCACACTTTGGCAGCTGGACATTTGTGGATTTATTTTATCCTCGAAGCTTCTTTCTTTAATGATTAATGCGAATTGATAATTGTACACTGCGTTCAATTTGAATTTTAAATCAACTACACAACATGATTATATTCCTCAACTAACTTCATAAAATTTTTCTAAGCTCTACATATATAACCTTTATGTAGAATTATAAATCAGCCTTCACAAATGAAAGTACTACAAACTTTCTATGAGTAAGTTCTGAAATAAGTTTCATGGTGAGTTCTGAAATAAAAATGAAACTTGAACAACACAACAATAAACCGAAAACCCGATAGTAGTTCATATTTAACATGAATTTTTCATTGAATTATTTCAATTGACTTGACAGTGGGAAAGATCACAGCCAACATTGCAGTGCCTTCACCAACAAATTCCATCTCTCCAGATGATATTTGACAAATCCGATGTCTTTGGCATAATATCGAAAGCACAGTCGGCAACAATTAAGACCATATTTTCTAATTAAGCCATGTGGATTGCCACACGGACAACTGTGGGAACCGGGCCCATATTTCTTGGCATGAAAATTCCAAACTACAGAGTGAGGCATCTTTGATAAAAAAAAAATCACCAAATTCAACTTCGCATACTCGTATTACTTCGCTGCTTCTTCGCCCAGCCACTCCTTCCACTCGTATGGTTTCTTTGTAATTTTTCATTTACACTGAGCTTCTATAAATATCATTACGGGAGAATGGGTTTTTTTGTCATTTTCTATTTACACTGAATAGAAGATGAAAAGCAAGGACTAATGAAAATACTTCTTATTATTATTAACATAAATACATTATTTTGTAATATCTTTGTTATATATTAAATGATTTTTTTATTAAAATAAAATTATTATTATTATTAAAATTATTATTATGATGGTGGTTGGCTGACGTTGAATGATAATGTAATATATTTTATAATTGGCATAAGTATATTATTCATTCATATGCTTTTAAGTGATTGTTTAAATTTGCCTTATATAATTCTTATAATTTAACTAATTCATTTAAACTAAAATAATTAATTGAAATATCGTACTTTCTAAATTAAAATAAAGAAACTTAATTTTTTTATATAAAACTAAAAACAATATATGAAGTTTATATAAAAACAAAAATATTGTTATATAAAATGTGTTTTATATAAAATTATGACTATAATGTAAATAAAAATAGGTTAAGTATAATAATCTTAGAATTTAGAAAGTCTTATAACAAGGAAAATTGAGATGATGAGATTAATTCTACTTTTTAGCTAATGTAGTTGGTGGAGTGTTTTTGCAACTATATTTTTTGATTTTGTAAATAAACAATAATTTTATTAAGACATTTTGGTAACTCACTAGCAACACATATGCCATAATCGAAAACAATTTTATGATGGTCGAATTTGCTACTTTTGGGTATCTATGTGCATCATAGTGGAATTGATCTCCTCTTCCAAAGAGTTTCAAAGTGAAGAGAACCATTTTCATTGTTGTATTATTGTACATTGTAGTTTCACATATTTCTGAAACAAAAACACTGTTAGAAAAGAAGGTATGAAATCATTGATACACGTAATAGGAAGTACATAATCTACAACTTCATCCTTTAGGAAATATTTATTCTGCATGCTCCAAAATTCCAAAAGGCATCAAGTTTTCAAAATTTCCATGTTCTTTTTGAAAACAAATTGTTGTCATTCTCAACTTATAGTCCTCCAAGCTTCATTTTCTAAACTTTGAAACAAGAATGAGAGCATGTCATCCACTTGTTTTCCATCCAAAATCACAACAAGATAACAATACTCGGGGATTCCTTAAATTTTAGGAGAGGACATAAATTCAATTCATTTAGGATTTTGAGCACCCCACGAAATGAGTGTTTCTCGATTTATTTTTTCTTTCCTCCATCCAAAAAAAATCTCATTTTAATGATGTTGTTCAGAGAAATGGTTGAATATCACAGTGATGCCTCTTCGAAGATTCAAATACTTTAGCCTTGTGCTTCCTCATGTCTTCTAGGTCCATATCCTTGTTTCTTGCAATGCTACCTTTGCGCCGCCCTACATCCATCTACATTTCTATGGAATATTCAAATAGTTTAGCCTGATGCTTCCTCATGTATTCCGGGTCCATATCCTTGTTTCTTGCAATTCTACTTTTGCATCACTAAAATAAAATAAATAATTGAGTCTTAGACCCTTAATCATGCTACCACTAGAATAATCAATTACATGTAGTTATTATATGTTATATATTTTTATGGTTTATACATGTCGACAATTCTAGAAGAGGACGGGGTTGCAAATTTAGAGCTTTATATTTTAAATGATTTAGGATGTGATTGTTGATAACTAGGGATGATTTCTCCTTCGATTCTGATTGAGAAGAGATAATGTTGCAATGGATAATTTTTTAGTAGTACTTAAATGGATTGTGTCATGCTTTTATTCATAATAGAGAAATAGAAGAAAAAATAACAACAATTGTAAGTGGTTTTTGTCATCACTTAGCTAGTTGGTTTATAGACATAATCCAAGATGAAGAGGTAATACATAATGATCTATGTTTATATATAGATATATATTGTGTCTAGGTTGTGATAGTGTATATTAAATGGATTGAGATTGAAATTAATTGTGTGTTAATATATTAATGAAATAAATACAAAAATATTAAAATTAATTGTAATTTGGATGGAATTTTACATCATATTATCTAATACTCTAAGAAGGTGGAGAGGAAAAATATTCTATGATGAGGAATATTATTTATTTAAATCTAACAAAATCCCTAAAATAATTCAACTTTAAAAAATGAGAGGGTCATGGCATTCGTTAGGTAAACAACAAAATAATAAAACTTTTCGTATAGAAAATGTCCTAAAATAATTGACCTTTAGAAAATTAAAATGTTCTCGTATTATTTAGGTAAATAACAAAATAGTATACTGAAATATTTTAAATTTTAAATTTTAAAGATGAAATTTTAAAATTTTTTGGTATTATTTAGGTAAATAATAAGATAGTAAAATTTTCTAGGAGCTTCAATTGGTTTGTAAATATTTTTTTTTTCTAAGTAATTCTAAATTTTATTAATATAACATATAGTACATGGAGTGTGTGGTCTCTGGAATTACTGGACTAGCCAATTCTAGAGGCATTATAAGTTAAAAGAACAAAATAGTGAGTGCCCTAGAAGGGGAAACCAGTCAAACCAGTCTTACTACAGCTGCCCACAACGGAGAATCGAGCTTCATACAAAAGTTAGAAGAAACTTACAAAAATATCCAAGAGAGACATAGTAACCCAGAAAAAGAGACCCAAACTGAAAAGAAACCTGTATAAGTTAGGTGTCATTGCATGGGGGTGGTGACTCCTCCAAAATTAGGCAACTGTACTCTGCAAAGGAGTCATCAACCATCTTATCTTGAGACACGACATGCTCCAGAGTAAGGATGGTGCGTGCACAACCCTTGCAATCATCATCCCCAGACCAATCCCTACTACTGTTGTCATTGCCACCACTGTCACTGCTGATGCTATCCTTGATTTTTTTGCTGGAAGAGGAGGAACCATGAATGACAGGGAGAGCTTCAAATTTATGTGAAGGTGGATAAGGCGCCGAGTCAATTGTGGATTTTCTAAGCATTTTCTTGGGGAAAAGGCTGTCAGTAGGGGAAGCTTCCTCCTTGAAGCTAATGGAGATGGTGGCTATGATACGAGGGTGGTCCAAGGTGTACTTGTAGTGGAAATGTGCAGAGTGTGTGGTCGATAGAGAGGGCTACTGGGGTGGCTCAACTCTGAAGTGTGAACAAGAGTTATGGAGCGAGACTGCCTAGAAGCCAGATCTCGGCCTCTGTCACTAGGAGTTGCAGGATAGCGACCATAGGAATCCTCAAGAGATGGAGAAGAAGACTCAGAGCGGTGCAAAAGTGGAGGTCGAGATGCCCGTCCATGCCCACTTCCATGACGACATCACATCTGGTGGCATCTGGGCATAGTGGAGTTGGTGGAGGCAATGGTGATGGGCTAAAAGAGAAGACCTGAAGGAATATGGGACTAAAGATCCAAAGGGATAGAGGTCTGAGAAGCCGAAGGCTCTGAATCAAAATTAAGGCTTCAGCGGAAGCTATGGGAGACGTGGTGGCCGGGGCAAGAGAAATATAGCAATAGAGGCTACATCGCCTCCCTGTGGGAATTCTAGAGCTCGTCTCAGAGACCACAGAGGGGAAAATATAGCTTGAAGGTGATGGAGGAATGCTACATCGTGGAGGCATTTTGGAACGGTGGTGGATACATCGACTAACGAGCAAACTAATGAAGCCTTGTTGAATGTAGTTGGCAGTTTTTAATGCCCGCAGCTTGAGCCCATGTGTGACCATGTAGCTGAGCCATGTGTCACCCACTGGGCTCTCCAGATGCCCACCTTCAAATTTCACCCGCATCTCGGATTGTAAACTTAATTTTTATTATCATAGGGTTTTTAGATTCTTTAGATCAATAATAAAATAGAATTTTTTTTAGTAATTTCAACTATTTTGTATTTTTTTTGTAATCTTGGCACAAGCTTATAATTCGTTCATTCTTAAAAACCAGGTTACATCCATGAATGATATTATGTCACCTCAGCCTTCCCTCTGGGAAACCAAGTTTGTTGGCCACTAAACCACATATAATGCCATCTAAAATAAAAAATAACTTAACTCTGTCAAATAAAGCCTTATATGACTGAATGTATGGAAACTAGATCTCACCTAAAAAAGTATAATATATATTACTAACCGAAATATAGATTGGGAAATTAAACAAAATTAGGAGCAACCATATCTAAACTAAAAACTACTCATCATATGACTCCATGGGAGTTGGGCCCTTAGCACTAGAACCTAGTAATTCAAACTGAGAAAGGCACAAAATGTGCTTTTAAATGTAGCTAGGACAGACACTCTACTGTTGGATTTTAAATTGGATAAGTTGAAATTATCTATGAATTTCTTAGAAAACTGGATCAGATTTGATAGAGCCTGTAGGAGAGGTCATGATAGATCTATCCACAATAATTCTAATCAGCGAGTAGATATGTAAAATTTATTTATCTTGGGTGGTGTGGTCGCGAGTGTGTCTTGGGTCTGGAACTAGGACTCACCAATCTTCTTACTGCACTTCAACTTCTACCCACTAATTTAATTATGCTTCCCATGTCAAGATAATCTTGTTAACGTGGGTTGTGGTTCCTATATTATAAGACTTGTCCATATTACTGATAATATGAGAATCATATTTGTGGTTTCTTCTCTTCAGCTCCCAAGTGGAGGATGAACCCTAACCGCCACTATTCCCCGACTTTCGTTTGCCACTTCAACGAGCATTTTGAGACAAACTAGCACTATGGGATCGACAAGCCATTTGACTTAGAAACCAATAATTAAAACAAAAAAAAAATCAACCAAATAGGACGAGCCATAATCTAGGACCAAACCTGACACAGTCACTCCGCTGAAAGTCAAACTCTCCCCTTATTCAATGCCCTTATTCTTTGTCTCCTCATGGTCCCCTTTTATTCTTCGGCAATGTTATTCATCAATTTTGGGAAAATTGATAAATAAACATAATGGGTAGCTTTTATAATATTATATTGCAGTCCCAGCTTATATATATATATTCCACTATATATTCACTCTATAATAAACTTTCACTCTTTTTAATGTATTATTATTATGAGCCGACAGAATAATATATCGATGATTTATAACAATAACCTTTGTAACAATATGTGGGTCCAACCACCTTAGCCTAGAAAACCAATCAACAACGGCGTCGTACCTTGGTTAATTATCGTGCATCTCCGTCACGCGAGGGCCGGCCAATGGCCTGCTCTGAGATCAATGGCCTGTATAGATTCCGCTGCGTGTCCCACGACAATCCTTTAATGCGTGAAATGGTGGTTTTTTGGGACTTCCCATCCACCACGTGTCATCCTCTCAGTGGAATCGCTCCACGACCCAGCGATACCGCCTTCGTGCCAAAGGTGGTGCGGAATGCAGCCAATCCACCGTTGTAATTCCACTCTGGTTTTCTACAGTACTTGCCTCATTTAATGTATCGATTTGTGCTATATTTGGCTATTCTCCGAGTGTTAACCAGTTTAATTCTTCAGTGGAGGAATTCAGTTACAAATAGACAGGTTATCTCGCGTTAATGGGAATTCCACCCATGAACAAAGTCCACGACGCATGCGCTTGTGATTGGGATTTAATACACAAATACCATTCGAACCATTAAGAGACACAGTAAACAGAGGGAGGGAACTATATGGCAGTATTATATACGTAGAGGCTACAATCGCTTCACGATTAAATAAATTTACTCAGAAATACCAATTGGAGACAAATTGATAATCAAATGGGAACATCATTCACTCAGTCGGAAGCAATTGCGCAACACAGAATTTATTGTAGAAACCTTTCTTCTATCCTCTCTCCGCCTTCTTACATCCGGAAGCATACATTTATATACAAAATATCATGACTCTTTGGTTCCTCTGTGAGGGCCGTTCTAGAATTCAACAGTCTAATTAAAACAATTCGACCAACTGGACTCTGACAGCTAGACTAACTGGCTATTCAACTTCTACGACTCCAACTGAAATAATAATACAATCAGCTAAGGTGAAGACACCTAGCTGTAGAAATTTGACTGTTTTTCAACCCTCCTAGCCACAACATGTGGACAAAACTCCTACATTGCTAGCTAGTGCCTAATGCTTCTGCATCAGACTCCCGAGGGCAATCTTCTTCATGGGCTCCTGTCCATGAGCTCCTCCACTGATCTGGCCATCCTCTGCAACATGTCTTCAGTCATCCAAGTGGCATCTTATTCTGGTTTATCCTTCCATTTGATCAAGTACTGATAGTACTCCTGTCCTCTGGTCTTCCTGAATGGTCTTTTATCCAATACCTTTTCTAGTTGCAATGGTTGTGCTGGTGGTAGTTGTTCTTTCCACTCAATCGGTTCCTTGTCTTCTGATCTATCCTCTGCACCATCATCTTCATACTTGTATAAATCTGCAACATTCAAAATGGGAGATATTCCAACATCAGGTAGCAATTCAATCTCATAAGCATTTGCAAAAAACTTCCTAAGTATCTTGCATGGCCCAATCTTTTTGAGCTTCAATTTGTTGTACTGCTTCTTTGGGAACCTCTCCTTCCTCAAGTGTGCCAAAACCAAGTCTCCTACTTCAAAGTGAACTTCTTTTCTACTCAAGTCTACTCTATTTTTGTATTTGATGCTGCTGCCTTGTAGTTGATGTTTCACTTGTTCATGTATGGCCTGGATCTCTGAAGCAAATTCTTCACCATCTGCACTCCTTAACTCTGATCTTCCCAGATTTCTTAATTTTGATATTCCTTTGGGATGCATTCCATAAAAAATATGAAATGGACTCTTCCCTGTGCTTCTATTTGGTGAATCATTATATGCATATTCTGCCTGAGGAAAAATATGATCCCACTGCTTGGGATGTTCTCCTGCAAGACTCCTCAACAAATTTCCCAAACTCCTATTCACTACCTCATTTTGTCCATCAGTATGGGGATGATAAGTTGAGCTGAAACTCAGTTTAATGCCAAGTTTCTTCCATAGTGTCCTCCAAAAATGACCCACAAATCTGGTGTCTCTGTCTGAAACAATACTCTTGGGAAACCCATGCAATCTAACAACTTCTTTGAAAAACAAGTTAGCAACATGGGTGGCATCACTAGTTTTATAGCATGGAATAAAATGTGCCATTTTGGAGAATCTGTCCACCACAACAAAGACTGCATCATTCCCTCTCCGAGTCTTGGGCAATCCTAGAACAAAATCCATACTCACCATGTCCCAAGGCCTGTCTGGAATAGGCAAGGGAGTGTACAATCCTACATTCTGGCTCCTTCCTTTGGCATATTGACAAATCTTGCAATTCTTCACAAACTTGTCCACTTCTGCTCTCATCTTGGGCCAGAAATAAAAGTGACTCAGCTGCTCATAAGTCTTATCAGTACCAAAGTGTCCAGCAAGTCCACCACTATGCTTTTCTTTGATCAAATTTTCTCTCATGGAACATTTTGGTATACACAGTTGGTTCTTTCTGAATAACAAGTCTTCCTGCAGAAAAAAATCCAGCCACTGACTTCTATCTATTAGAACAGGGTTACTACATGCTTCAAATGCTTCCTTAAAATCAGGATCTGTTTTATACAATTCTTTGAGAAAATCGAACCCTGCAACTTCAAAATTAGTCTCTTGAACAAGCAAATGTCTCCTACTTAAAGCATCAGCTACTTTATTGGCTTGGCCACTTATATGTTTCAAAACAAAATTAAAACTTTGGAGATACTCAACCCATTTAGCATGGTTATGTTTCAACTTGGGCTGTTGTACAATATACTGCAAGGCATGATTATCACAATACAATACAAACTCCCTGGACATCAAATAATGTCTCCACTTCTTTAGTGCTTGAACAATTGCATAGAATTCCTTCTCATAAGAGGAATACTTTCTCCTGGTATCATTCAACTTCTCACTGAAATAGGCTACAGGCCTATCATCCTGACTCAAAAAAGCTCCAATGGCTTCCCCACTGGCATCAAATTTTACTTGAAATGGTTTGGTGAAATCAGGCAGAATTAAAACAGGCTTCTCTGTTATCTTTTGCTTCAAAAATTTAAAATTTCTCTCTTCTTCAGTAGTCCACTTAAATGGTTGTTTGCTCTTCCTTATTGTCTCAATTATGGGTTCATTTATCTTACTGAAGTTTATTATAAACTTTCTGTAAAAACTAGCAAGTCCATCGAAACCTCTTACCTCAAAAACATTCCTAGGTGAAGGCCATTCCACAATTGCCTTAACCTTTTCTGGGTCCATCTTCAATCCTTCTGTAGAAACAACGAAACCCAAATACACCAACTCTTCCTTCATGAATGAACATTTCTTCAAATTTATCAGCAACTTCTCCTGGTGCAACTTCTTCAAGACATGATTAAGATGCCTTAAATGTTCTTCTCTAGTTCTGTTGAAAAATAATATATCATCCAAATATACTATCACAAATTTACCAATGAAATCTTTCAATACTTCATTCATAAGTCTCATAAAAGTTCTAGGTGCATTTGACAACCCAAAAGGCATTACCATCCATTCATACAACCCTTCATTTGTTTTAAAGGCAGTTTTCCACTCATCACCCTCTCTTATCCTAATCTGATGGTATCCACTCTTTAAATCTATTTTTGAGAAGTATTTAGCACCACTCAAACAATCCATCAAATCCTCTATTCTGGGTAAAGGGAATCTGTACCTGATTGTGATCTTATTAATTTCTCTGGAATCAGTACACATCCTCCAGCCTCCATCTTTCTTTGGGCTCAGTACTGCTGGTACTGCGCATGGACTCAGGCTTTCTCTGATCAGTCCTTTGTCCACCAATTCTTGTACTTGTTTCTTGATTTCCTCATTTTCTTTGGGAGTCATTCTGTAGGCTGCCTTATTTGGTAGATTTGAACCAGGGATAAAATCTATCTGATGGCTGATCTTTCTCACAAGTGGCAGTTCATCAGGTAAATCATCCACAACAATGTCACAGTAATTGTCTAACATCTCTTGTATCTCTACTGGTAAATCAAAAATCTTTGTAGAAGTAAGAACTAATTTTGGTTTGCAAACTAAAGCAAAGATTACCTCTTCTTCTTCTATCTGCTGCAGATATTCCTTCCTGCTTAGCAACCAGGTCTTTGGATCAATCACTCTGCTGGATGGCTCTCCTTCTTCCATGGGTATCAATATATGATGTACCCCATCTTTGAAGAACTTGTAAGTGTTCTTCTTGCCATCATGCACTGCTGCTCTGTCAAACTGCAAAGGTCTACCCAGCAGTATATGACACACATCCATGGGCATTACATCACACAAAACTTTGTCCTTATATTTTCCCATTTGCAGCTCTATCTCACACTATTCTTTCACAACCAGCTGGTGCCCTTTATGCAGCCAGAACACCCTGTAGGGAGTGGGGTTCTCCCTAGTATTCAGCTTCAGTTTTTCTATCACCTTAGTGGAAACCAAATTGTGTGTGCTGCCACTATCAATGATTAGCTGGCAGCATTTCCCTTGGACTTTGCATATGCTGCTAAACAAAGTCTTCCTTTGTGCAGGCTCAGTGACTTCTTTGGTTTGTTTCAATAGGACCTTATTAACCACCAAGGACTCTCCCCTCTCTGGAAGAAATTTTTCTTCAATTTCCGCTTCTTCTTCAACCTGGGCAACAACAACATTTCTTGGGCCAGCACCCACATTCTCTGGACACTCATAGTGCTTATGTCCCACTCCCTAACATCTATAACACCTCAACTCTCTACCTCTGCCTCTATCTCTACCTCCTCTTCCTTTTCCTCTGTAAGGACCCCTTCTGCCATTTGCATCCTCCTCTGTAGATGCATTCTGAGGTGAGCTACTATTAGCTCCATCCCTGGGTGTAGGCTTTCCTCTACCACCCTGAATTCCCTTCCCACAGGAAATACCTCTCTTCTTGGTAGACTGTTTTCTCAGGATTTTCTCCTCTGCTTTCAAGGCCATATGATAGGCCTCTTCCACTATATTAGGAGACAGAAGATCAATCTCATCTTGGATTTCCAGTCTAAGACCATTCACATATCTGGCAGTCTTCTTTGGTGTATCTTAGAATTGCCCAGCTCTTATGCTCACTCTGTAGAATTCTTCTGTGTATTCCTTTACTGTCAGCAACCTTTGTCTCAGGTTCTGCATTTGTTTATACAATGTCAGCTGGTAATCACTAGGTAAGAATTTACCTTTCAATTTGGCCATCATTCTGGTCCAGCTCTTGATAGGTTGCTTGCCAACTCTCCTCCTCTCTGCCTGCACTCCATCCCACCAAAGTGCAGCATGTCCTTTCAGCTTTGTTACTGCAAACTTGACCTTTTTATTTTCCCTTATTTCTTCATAATCGAAGCACTTGTTTAATTCATTTATCCAGTCTACCAGCTCTTCTGGATTCAGTCCCCCTACATAGCTCAACACTTCAATTCTGGGCTTAACTGCAGATCCCAGAACAGTTCTCAGGAGCCTCATGTCAGGAGGAATTTCAACATTTTCTTCAGCTTCTTCCGTTTCAGGTTCGCTGATGTCTTCAGGATCTCTGGGTTGTCTTTGTTCCATGGCATCTAGTCTGGCCTCGACCCTCTGCAACATTCCCAACACCTCAGCGTTGGCAATAGGTCTTCTCCTGCCAGCACCTCTACTAACTCGGATTGCCATGTCAGCAAAACAACGTCCACCAGCTTTGATACCACAAATGACGCAGTCACTCCGCTGAAAGTCAAACTCTCTCCTTATTCGATGCCCTCGTTCTTTGTCTCCCCGTGGTCCCCTTTTATTCTTCAGCAATGTTATTCATCAATTTTGGGAAAATTGATAAATAAACATAATTGGTAGCTTTTATAATATTATATTGCAGTCCCGGCTTATATATATATTCCACTATATATTCACTCTATAATAAACTTTCACTCTTTTTAATGTATTATTAGTATGAGCCGACGGAATAATATATCGATGATTTATAACAATAACCTTTGTAATAATATGTGGGTCCAACCACCTTAGCCTAGCGAACCAATCAACAATGGCGTCGTACCTTGGTTAATTATCGTGCATCTCCGTCACGCGAGGGCCGTCCGATGGCATGCTCTGAGATCAATGGCCTGTATAGATTCCGCTGCGTATCCCACGACAGTCCTTTAACACGTGAAATGGTGGTTTTGTGGGACATCCCATCCACCACGTGTCATCCTCTCAGTGGAATTTCTCCACGACCCAGTGATACCGCCTTCGTGCCAAAGGTGGTGCGGAATGGGGGCAATCCACCGTTGTAATTCCACTCTGGTTTTCTACAGTACTTGCCTCGTTTAATGTATAGGTTTGTGCTATATTTGGCTATTCTCCGCGTGTTAACCGGTTTAATTCTTTGGTGGAGGAATTTAGTTACAACTAGACAGGTTATCTCGCGTTAGTGGGAATTCCACCCATGAACAAAGTCCACGACGCATGCACTTGTGATTGGGATTTAATGCACAAATACCATTCGAACCATTAAGAGACACAGTAAACAGAGGGAGGGAACTGTATGGAAATATTATATATGCACAGGCTACAATCGCTTCACGATTAAATAAATTTACTCAGAAATACCAATTCGAGACAAATTGATAATCAAATGGGAACAACATTCACTTAGTCGGAAGCAATTGCGCAACACAGAATTTATTGTAGAAACCTTTCTTCTATCCTCTCTCCGCCATCTTACATCCGGAAGCATACATTTATATACAAAATCTCATGACTCTTCGGTTCCTCTGTGAGGGCCATTCTAGAATTCAACAGTCTAATTAAAACAATTCAACCAACTGGACTCTGATAGCTAGACTAACTGGCTATTCAAATTCTACGACTCCAACTGAAATAATAATACAATCAACTAAGGTGAAGACACCTAGCTATAGAAATTTGACTGTTTTTCAACCCTCCTAGCCACAACATGTGGACAAAACTCCTACATTGCTGGCTAGTGCCTAATGCTCCTGCATCAAAACCACCTACTCGCGAGCAAGGTGATTACACATGTTTTGAGAACCTGACACAGTTACATAAAATGAAGGTAAGAAGAATACATCGTTAGGCCTGAGCCTTACATATAACCTGAGAGTTGAAAAGGGCGACCACCGTTTGCATTCAATTCTCTTTAACAACACCTATTTCTAAATTAATCCAATAGACAAAGAGAATCCAGAGTTGGTTTATTGCCTCAGGAGGGAGGTTCCACAGAATGATCCCAAATTTGAATATAATTGAAGACCACACAATAAGGATAATAATTTATATGCGAGGAATTAAAGGTCATTCCATTACTTAGGGCCAAGAAATCATGACTATATCCATCCTTGTCGAACATAAATTCCTTCCACAAAACACTACTAACCAGAAATTTACCATACATTCCCATTCAAGAAAATAGAATGCAAAAAAAAAGTAGATACCAGCATAGAAACAACAAACATAACATAAAATGAAACCACATAAACTTTCCCATTTTCTGAGAAAATGATTCCCTTTCTCACAATATTCAAGTTGCATAGGTTTTCAATAAAATTATTAGACATTAGTATATTGAATAGGTCATGGTCAAGGATGGGAGGAAAGGAAAAAAAACATACCTTAATATTCACACCATGAACCAAAGTGGGCGAATAAAATCCAATAGAAAATCCTTCGGACCTTTATTGAATACATAGGGTTGATAATCGAAAACTTGCGCTTACTTCCAGGAATGAAAACCAAACACAAAATGATTACATGAATGGGACACTGTGACCTACCCACTTGGAGTTTGAGAACATTGCAGCTTGTCTCATCAACATTAAACCTTCCCATGCGCTTGGCCACACCACTCCCCTGATCATGCATGTGAGGGCAAGGGTGAAGCTACCCTCCATCCCTATCATTTATCTTCTCACGAATGACGAAAATCTTGAGAGGGACAGTGACATGTCTCACACCCTGATCAACGACCCATAATTCCTTCCTCCTATAGGTCTCAGTTTGGGGGAGAGTCTTATGCATGAATCTGTAGCAAGGGATACATCTCCTCCCTATGATGTGTATCCATCCAAGAAACATCAATGGTTGTACCCATATGAATACATCCCCAACTATCCAAAAATTCAGCTACGTTGTTACCAATCCTTAAACATGTGATGGAATAATGTGGTCAAAGGGAGGAAATTGTTCGTTGATTTCTTGAACCGAGCAAGCCACCCTCCATATATGACTAAGTTTTTTCCATTTGGTGTCATGATTCAGATTTTTGATTACTTCAATCATACAGCTGAAGTCACCTTGAACCTCCAACCTTCTAAAATCCTCTCGTTTTGAAATAATAAGCCCATGTTTACAACATTGAATTCAACCTCACTGTTACTGGCAAAGCCATAGTTAGCTATGTATAGGTCATGAACCTGGCTCTGGGAATCCCCTAATAGGCCTTCAAAAGCAGCATCTCGAAGGTTTCCTTTATATTCCTCATCAAAATTAAGCTTAATAAAACCTACATGAGGGGATGAAAACCCGGAAGGATAGGATCTACAAGAAACATGGAGCTTCGAGGAGGATGGAGAAATAATTTGCGGGGAAATATTCAAGGTAGATAGGATGCTAGCTTCACGAGGTTCTACCTGCCAATCATCAGGATGCCACTTCTCGACTAATACAATTTCTCTTATTTTTCAGAGAACTATGGTCCATATCTCTCCCTGGGAGAGTATATTCTCTTTAACATTAATTTTATTTTGTTCTTTCTATAGTTTTGAGAGGAGGAAACCTAAATAAATTTTCCAAGCCCTATTAAAGAAATTTTTGGAGAAGATTTTGTGCCTCCAATTTTCAATGGAATTTATGATATACGTAATTTCCTGATCATGGTGCAAAAAATGTTTCTCAATGTTTCTCCATAGCTTGTTTGAGAAGGGACAAAGGTTTAGAAGGTGTTCCATATCCTCATTATTGGGTTCACACATGCTGCATAGTGAGGGGGCATGGATTCCTCCTTTTTGGAGTTGATCCTATGATAGAATTATTTGATTACACACCAACCAAAGGAAGTATGTTACCTTTGGCCATAATTGTCCTGTCGATTGTTTCCTCCAAATAGGATTAAGGTGATCCCGAGGCTCATCTGTAGCTAATATGTAGGCTTCCTATATACTAAACACTCCCTTGGTTGTGTAGCCTCATCATAAAATATCTAGTCCATAAAGAATTGAGAGTTTTATATATTGGAGTTCCCTTTCAAGGATATATTATTTTTTTGAGTGCGGGGGATTAGGCCAATCTTGTTTCTCTTTCCATTTCTACCAATATTTTGTTCAAATATGGTTTCCAAAAATGTTCCATAGGTGTAAATTTTTGGCTATTGGTGCAAATAAAAATGTCTTTGATATCCTGTCAGGTAAATAACTTAGCTCTTTGCTACCAAGAATCTTGCCAAAAGAGTTCTCATCTCCCATCATCAATTTCCTAAATGGTATGAGAGCACATGGGATCTTCATTAACTGAGGCTAAATTCTAGATCGAGGACCCTTTCGAGGTATTACAAATTCTTAATATATCCTCTCTATAAAAATGAATTTTATATTTTCTTTTCCACGTGATCTTGCACATATCTAGTCCACCTTATATCCATCTCCACAAAATTTTCGCACCCACAACTTGATTGAGAATATAAGTATCTCGAAGACCAAGACCCCTTGTTTCCTTGGGATTAGTAATATTGGTTGAAGAAAATAGAGGCCATTTTTTAGCTTCCTGAGCCCCTCTCAAAATTAATTTCTTAAATATATCAACTATGCTAGCACATGAGGATTTGGGAGAAACTAGACCACATATCTCATATATAGGCATATATTTAAGCACAAACTTTAGAAGGACCACTCGACCAGCTAGATTAATAGATCTGAAAGTCCAACTATGAAATCTGGATTGAATAAGATCTAGAATATCATTCCAACAGTAAGTTTTGATGGATTTCATCACTAGGGGAATGCCTAAGCACTTCGATGGTAAGCATCCAATATTAAACCCCAAGATCTGGGCTAGGTGTTACACCATTTTTTGGTCATCTAACTCTTCATCATTAGATGGACCCAAGTACACCATGTAAGACCAGTTTTACCCCAAGTAAAACTGCTTTCACTATGTTAATTAGGAAACCCCAAAAGGAATAATTAATTAAACCATAATTTAATTATTATTCCCAGTCATGTTTAACCCAAAAACAAGGAAATTAATGAGATAAACCCATAGTTATCTTATTATTTTCTAGGAATAATTATTTAAATAATATTCCTTGTTAAATATGACCAAATCAACCACCATTAATCAAATAAATCATTATTTATTTGATTATATCCCAACCACTTCCTTAAAAAGATAAATAAATCATTTATTTATTTATCCTTCACTAATCAAGGGATTTGACCCAAGTCAAACACCCTTTCCCTCCAACAAATAATAATAAAATATTCCATAGAGGTGGATCTAGATTTGATTAACATTATTTTAATCATGCACCAAGATCTAGAATGACCCAATATTTTGTTATAAATAGGAGGGTTTTTCCCTTCATTCTTCACCTTTTGTTGCCTATTAGATCACTCTGGATCTATACACTTGGTCTCATTTCTCTACCATTTTGCTCCCATTGAGCTTTACCTTCTACATTTGGTTTTCTACATCTACAAGAGAGAGAAAGCTTAGATCTGAAGTGCTGAGGACTACAAAGAACCCATCCCATTGAGGAGATCTGGATACACCTTCTTGTTTCCTCCCGGGTGCCCTGTAATATAAAAATTCATTCAAAAATCGTGTTCTTGTCTTGTCTGTTGGATGCATGGAGCAAACTCTTTACTTTACTGCTTAATGTCTTTCCATTTATAGATCTGTTTGTTGCAGCACTTTAACTACTAATTGCAGATCTGAAGATGTTTTGCGGCCATTATTGTTGTTAGGGCTATTAGTTATGCGTAGCTAAAGTGGTTCTTTTTCGTACACTTCGACGAAGAATTCATACTAACAAATGGCGACTCCACACGGGTTTTAAATTACGACCGTTGTCGTTTTTCATATTCCTGCATATCCAGCTACTTCAGACCCTAGGGTTTCTTTTCAGCTGTTTATTTTTCCTATTTTCATGTTGTTTTTCTCACATAAAACCCTAAAACATCAAAATTTCTAACTTCCGTGTGTTTCTGGCCCTATTGCGCAGGTAAGCGACACCAGCCGCAACTGAGACGGCAACTTTTCTGAAAATCTGCCGCCGAGACAACCAGAACAGGGGGGTCGCACTTTTTGGCCCTAAACCTGCGACCTGGACCTCCAGGTCGCACTTTTCAGCCAGTTTTCTGCGACCTCAACTCAGATCAGGTCAGAAACTGCGACCTGACTTTTTTCCAGCATTTTTTTTCTGCAATTTTTCTGGGTTCTGCTGCAGCTTCTGCCAGGGTTTTCCAGCCTCTGTCTCAGCCCGCCTTGACCAAGATCTGATCTGTTTTTACTCATCTAAGTGGGAACCCATCCCCTTAGGGCTTTAGTACCCTCCACTTTTTGTGGAAGAGTTTCAGCTGTTTCAGCCGTCGGTTTCAGAGCTTCAGCCCCCTCTTTTTCCAGATCTGTGACCTCACTTCCAGATCCTTTGAAATCAGCCTCTTCTCCTTTCAAATCACCTCTTGTCATTTTGTTTGGACCTCCCCTAAAGGCCTCTGCCTTGCCCCCCCCGGCTTTTTGCTGATTTCCCTTTTTCCAGCCACCTTGCCTCTGTCTCTTGGCTGTGATCTGCACCCCTTATCTGCAGCTTTATCCTCCGGATCTCTGTCCCCTTTGACCCTAGATCTGTTGAGCTTCCTGTGTGTGTGTTTCCATAGTTTTTCCCTTTCTTTTCAGCATAGTTTTGAGAGACCCACTTTCTTGGGTTTGATAGATGCATATGTAGCTGTTATTTTTCTGTTATTTCAGCATTTTTATTCTGTTCTCTGTAGGTTTATTTTCAGCTACGTTGCACACTTTTTGCTCTCAACAACGGAAAGGGTTTAAAAATTAAAATTAACGCACACCACACACTGACCCTAAGTGAAGAAGCGCCTGGTTTACACCGCCTGGCAAAGACTCTAAAATCAATCGTCACTGCACCTTATCTGCCCTTGACCTTCTTGATTCTGTCCCTTTCTGCCCTTGTCGGTTTCCTTCTTCCTGTCATCATTGCGCCCCAAAGGCGCCTTTCCCGGAGACTTCTTGGCCTTCATCCTCAGTTTCCGGTTGATCGACCTGCTCCGCACCGTCGTCGTCGAGCCAGTCCACCTTCGAGTCCGCACTCCGACTCCTCTCCTGATTCATCGGATCCCCCTTCTCCTTCCGGTTCCCCCCCTCCGACTCCTTTTACCTTCACCATGTCCGGATCAGGGCCTAATGCTAGCGGTTCTCCCGGCCCCAATGCCAGCCCTACTTCTAGCGGAACCGTCACAACCACTACTCCAGCCACCCCTGTGCTGCCGTACATTGCAGGCCTCAGCCTCCCCGATTTCCATCAGTTGATTAACGACCCCATTCACCATAATACTACCTGGCCCACTATGCCTACCAAGTTACCCTACGATATCCCTAAGTTCGAGCCTCTTGACTTCATTTAAGCAATCTCTTCACACGTAAACACGCCTTTACGCCCATGTTCGGGAATGGCCGAAGACGGAGCTTATGTCGAGCCTCCCTTTTAGAAGATCGGGTTTACACGGTGGTTCCTTCGCACCCTCCGTCTCCCATCGGCAAGATGTAAGCCTCTCCACTTTCCTCCATCCCCGGCAGCCTCCATCGCTTTGCATCTGGCCAGTCTAAACAATCGGTTATCTTCTACCGTTCTTCATCCCCAGGCCGGTGGCATGCGCCCGAGGGCATCTCATTCGGCCAAGCCGGTATTGTTGGATCTCTTTCCCACCCTGCGCTCACCCTCCTGCAGGCCATGGCCTTCTCGGGGGGCCGGCACACCTCAGCACACTACGCCCCTCGACAGCATGTATCCGGGATCGACGCCTGCCTCCTCCTTTTTCCCAACCTCCTGCTTACCTCAATGCTGCCCAACCCAACCCTTACTTTTATCCGCAGCCTGGTGCGCCAACTCCTCCAGCATATGCGCTTCCGCCTCCCTTGCCTCCTCACCACCTGCAACAGCCCTTACAACCCCCTCCAGGGCAAGTGTTACGGAGCTCTTGACTTCATTTAAGCAATCCTCTTCCACACGCCTTTCTGCCCATGTTCAGGAATGGCGACGAAGACGGAGCTTATGTCGAGCCCCTCCCTTTGAAGATCGGGTTTACATGGACTGGTTCCTTCGCACCCTCCCGTCTCCCATCGGCAAAGATGTCGCCTCTCACTTTCCTCAATCTGAAGAAGCCGCGCTCCAAATAGCTTTAAAATATGACCTGATCTACGCTCAATCGGGTTATGTTTATACCGTTCTGCATGACATCCCCAGGCCCGGTGGCGCTAACGCCCCGGGGGCATCTCATTCCGCCGACGGTATTGTTGGATCTCTTTCCCACCCATCTGCTCACCCTCCTATGAGCCATGGTCACCCTCAGGGAGGGGCCAGCACCTCAAGCAATCTTCCCCCTCCCGG